>JAEQBH010007195.1:0-122106 GCA_016808115.1 Tetrastigma voinierianum
CGCTTTTTGAGACACCGAGTGTCGGGTGACATATGGCATAATCACGTGATGCCATATAGAACTTGAGTGATATGGTAGGAGCCATGTGGTTCATTTCTGGCACAAATGGCTCACTAAGCCATGTTACATGATGTAATAAAAGGAAAAATAAAAAGAAAATATGAAGAAAAACATGGTGATGATGATATGGCATGAGGAAAGTGGGGGAAGTTTCCACTCTTTTGACAATTCTGGATGGATGAGGATCAAAGAGAAAGAGAGGATAAAATGAGAAATGAAGAGAAAAGAAAGATAAGAGAAATGAGAAGAGCAAGAGGAAAGGAAAATGAGATGGAAAACGAGAGAACAAACATGAGAAAGTGGGAATTCGGTGATACAAGGAGGCCAAGTGGAAGCACGGGAGAAAAAGCAAACAAACAAGGAAAGAGAGAGGAAAACTGATAGAGAGAGAGAGATAAGAAAGAAAGAGAAAGAAAATGGAGATTTTCCTGCTTTTGATGGTCGAAACTCGACTTCGCCGAGAAGAAAATTCGATCCACCTAAACATGCCACGGTGGGTACAAAATATTAAAGCTCACAAACCCGTGGAGGTAGGGAATTTTCCTACTCGACCATTTTCTTAGCTAAAGGCAAATTTAATGGCATGGACGTTTTCAGCCATAATCGTCAAGATGATTTAGTCCCAAGATTTCGGGATCGAATATTGAAATTTGGGATTGTCTATAGGCCTTGACTGGCCGAGGTTTGGTTTAATTCCTGGATCGATGTCTTCGTGTTTTGTTTCTTCAGTTTTTCTGAGATCACAAGAATGTATTGATGAATGAAACCAAAATGGTTCATGGCCGTGAAGGGACTAAGAGGTACCTCGCTTTATATGAGTCCTAGATTCGGCCATTTTGTGTGTTATCAGTTGAAAATAAATAACATGCTATCAGGTAAAAACATGTTAATATATACTTGCTTGATGTATTAACATGAAAATTGTGATAAATGGAAATTATATGTAGGAAATATAATTATCCGGAATTTATAAATGTTGCATGTAGCTCTTATTGTGCATGTAGCATGACCTCGCATGAAATGGCATGATTGCATTTCATATTCATGGTCACATCGCGTCGAGTCGGGTGTGGGTGCATGGTACTGTTATTCACCATTCTATGAATGCGGTGAGCCTAAATAGACAACGCCTAAAATCGAGACTCACGGCTGTATAAAAACAATAATAATAATAAATCACGTGTGTTCGGGCAGGAAGCAAGACGGGGGGCGTATCTCCAGGTGAAAAACCCAAATTTTATTCTTGGTCAGACATATGTATCCAGCGATGAAAGTTCGTGAAAGTGTCGGAAGGCGTTGCGAAGCCTGCGGTGAGACCCCTAAATTCGCAACCCAAATAAACACACAGGATTTGATAAAATTTAAATGAATATTGGAGAGTTATCCAACGGGGTTAAGTCACAAGGAAACACCATTTCACACTCTGGCGCATGTGAGGAGTCACAGGGGACCTGGTTGTGGTTAGCTGAGGTCCCATCTCATGCATGGCTGACATAATATTCCAGTAAGTAGGATTGCATTATTTATATGGAATGATCGGGATGTTTTATGTACTATCGTATGTGCATTTTGTGTGGGAGTAGCCCTCAGAGGGAGAATTTCTAATGGCATTGCTCACCCTGTCAGAGGACCCCTTTCGTGCATGTGAGTGTACAAGGAGACAACGCTCCCATGAGGTCATGATTGCGTGGCGAGGTCGACATGTGGCCTGAGCAACATAGTTCTTTGTAAAAGTGTTTTATATAAAAGGATTTTTATAAAATTCTTTTGACTATCAGACAAATAGTCTGCATGTAATTATGGTAAGAGGGCCATAATCGACCCTACAGATCGTAATTATTCATTTTCTTTCTATTTTAAATTTAAATATGAATGAATGCTCCTGAAGGGTCGATAAGCGGTGTTTGGTAACTCGTGTCCATAAGGTCGTACCAGTCCCATTCAAGACTTGTGTAAGACTTCATAAGACAGAAATTCATGCGTTAACGTAGTTGTCAACGGACCCTAAATCAAGGCTACAACAACATACTATCTAAAGCCAAAACAATATATAGACATGGAGTTGGTTGCACTCATGAGCTACTTCAAGTCGCTCATGACGTTTTTTCTAAATTAGATCCTAATGTTGAAGGCCTTTTGTACTTTGGAAATGAGGTAAAATTAATGAGCTCTAATTCTAATTAATTGATTCAATTTATTCTATTGATATTTTATTTGTGATATTTTGACATTTTGAATTACAAATTTTTATATTTTGAGACGCAAAAACATGATTCGTGGATCGAGCGTTAATAACTCAAGATCAAAATGGTCTTAAAGGAGTGTTAATTCTCATTAAAAGTGAAGGCCATAAATATTTTATTATTATATATTGAATATAAGTAATTTTTATTGCAGTTGAATGATGGTTTTTGTATGAAAATCACGCTCCGACATTAAGAAATTTGGCCTTAAAGGTTCTTTCCCAAACAACATCATTTTCAACTTGTGAGAGAAATTGAAGCACATTTGCTCTAATCCATACCAAACAAAAAAATCGACCCTAGGCTCCAACAATTGGTTTTTTGTTATTACAACATGAAAACTAAAGGTACTTGGAGCATGGAGGCAGAGATTGATAAAGTTGCAAAAAAATAATTTTCGATTTATCGAGATTTCAAATGTAGTTCAGAAGAAGAGGAGAATAAACTATTCCAATGGGTTAGATATATATCTCCATTTATATGATGAAGATGGAAATTTTGATCAACAAATTACTGCACATGTTTGAGAAGCAGGTGTTGATGTTGAGCGGGTTTTATCTGAAGAAGTTCATAGTTAAAGTTTTAGTCAAGACCCGAGGGACTCATTTTGTACCGCTATTACTGAATTTCTCTTTGATTCAAGTGCTAAACATAGTAGTAGACCAATTTTTGCTAGTACTTCTACTACATGTTATGATGGCTCAAGAGGAGAGGGGACCAATTATGGTAGTGATATTGAAATTATGGTGTGGGATATCAGACATCCATACGTAGTCAATATCCATCGAGCCCACCATCTAAGTGAAGATGATTTCACACATGCTAAAGCCAAGATGAAGCACTATAGGTTTAGGAGAGCCTGGCCCAGTATTGGAGTCATTGGAAAGCCATATAGAGGAAGACTGATCTGGTACACAAAGAGGGTCGAAATAATCAACAATATTTATATACCTAGCCCATCGTAAATGTTTACCGCAGTGATAAAGGGTCTAGTAGTCTAACACTGGGATGGGTTTTCATCCTAGAAACATTTGTATATGTAAAAATGTGTACTTTCTTCTATTCGACTTTTTGATTTTTGTTTCAAAATAAAGGTGATGAGTTTGAAAACCCACAATCGTGAAAACCGAAAAATGAAGTGTGAAAAGTTAACTCAAGATTTAGTCACTAACTCTAAGAATCTCAGTGGCAAACAAGTGTCCCTGTTTTATCCTCTGCTATGACAAGCAACCCATATGTCCAAGCCACAACCGGATCTATGTTTAACTTGGAAGAACCTCACCCCTAAAATCAACTCCTATTCAGCTATCACGTATAACACGATCTATCGCCTTTCGCTTGAAACCCTAACATTAAATATCATCTCGTAGGCTCAGAAGACCATCGAACGAACCACAAGGCATCTAGCAATAAGTACACCGAGTCCCAAGACAGGAAGATCACAAATTAATAAATATCTCAATGCTATTCAACCACATTTTTATAAGATAAAATATAAACACTCCGCATTCGTAGCTTTAATACAAGATGACAACTCGCATATGCCCCACCACCAAGCTAGCTTCCCTTTCTCTTCAAAGAAAAGAGGCTTAGCCAAGCATCTCTGAGTTGTCATCCTCAAGAGGGTGTTTGGCAGCCAAGAGGCCAATAAGGGAAAGAGGAGAGAGAAGAGAGAAAAGCAAACCCTAACTAAACTACGAGACAAATAAAAACTTTACCAAAAAATCGCTTCCCACCCCTCTCGCTTAGTGGTTACAAACGGAGATGGGGCTTATATAAAGCCACCCAATGTATGAAAATACCACAAAGCTCTAAATAATTTGGCTAATTTTAGGGACAAGAGAGTAATACACCAAAATTGGAAGTCGGTTGCATTAATTACAAAAAGCATGACAAAGGTGAATTTCATGAGTGCTCAAAATTTTCTCGCTAGGCAAATAAAATTCCGCTTAGCTAGCTTAAAATTTCGGGCTTAGCTATTAAATCACCAAGAGATAGCGAAAATGTAAAATTTCGCTAGGCAGCTGGTGATTTCAAGAAGCAATGAATTTCACATAATAAATTTCGCTAGCTTAGCGAAATTTATGTGAGTAGCTTAATGTGCAAAATTTCTAGGAACGCTGTCTTACGAAATTCCCGTGTTCATGGTAAATTGGTACTTCGCTAAGATCAGTGAATTCGCAATCCCAAATAAATTTCGCAATCTAGCTTAAATTCCTCGATTTACCGGGACCATCACCGCATTGCTTCCTCGCCCCCACTGCATCGACATCACTTTACCTTTCATTCTTTCTTTGATTGGTCCGTTTGAGGTCGACACTGAGTTCAATCTTCATGATTCATCATATGTCTCGATATTGAACTCCCAAAGTACGCAAAAACCTGCAAAACAACCAAAAATAACCTCTAACCGGCATAAGTGATACTAAGAAGACTCAACACTTCAATTGAGAGCAATGACATGGGATTAGTGCGCAAAAGCACTCAAACCTATCTAATATAAAGGTTCAAATGCATTCTCGGTACTAATCACACCCCCAACCAAACGCTGTTAGTCCCTTAGCAATGCAAAAACTAAAAGGAGATATATGCAGTGATTTTCAAAAATATTATGATTCAAAAAGGTGTATGTACATATAAACATTGTCCTTAAACTGAAAAATGGACACCAAGTTTGAAAACCGACATGAAATAGCCAAAACCATACAAGAACAAATTTTTTAGGTCAATATTGATTCCATGATTCTCAACTTGAATTTCCACCTAAGTCTAATGGTTCTTTATATAACCAGATTAAGCCAATAAATTGCAAAATTTGTCCTCCCCCCAACCTAGCACCTGGCATGGCTCTTGTTCGCCGAATAACCTAGATAGCGATAGTTACGCAATCTTCTTTCTTTATTCAACTATAATGGTAGGTGCAATGCTTAAATCCGACTTCACCAAAGTCCGTGTAACGAGGTCTACCAATGACTCCCAACCAATTAAGGTTTCAGGGCATCAAGCCAAAAGGATCACCGACCACAAACTCTACAAAGCCACCCCGATTCTTTAAATGACTTCAAAATCAAGACCAACAAATCGTTAGACTCTACCTATCCACCCATGTAATCTAACACTAAATCGACGACTCCCAACCAATTAAGGCTTAGGCATCAGGTTTCAAAGGTTTCATGACACCCTGATCGTGCCTCTGCTTCAAGGCAAAATCACTTAATTTTATTTTTCTTTTCTTCTTTTCTTTTTCTTTTCTCTTTTTTTTTTTTTCGAAGACAACATCGGGTCTTTCAAATGCGGGCAACACAAACCTATCCTTGGTTGCCAACATACCAAGGCCTGGCCATGCAAAGTGAAAGAAGTATACAACCACAGCTCATCGAACAATCCTGCGCGCAAAGGTGTGAAATTAGCATAAGGAGAAATGTTCGCCGAGCATGTCGAACCGTAATCGACCAAAATCGCTTTCAAGACAGAATTTGCTCTAACATAAAGGTGACAAATGTGGTTTCAAATTTCCATTTAAAGGCAATTCAATCGTCTAATCAAGCAATTCAATCGTTCACTGAAGCAATTCAATTGTCCATTGGGCAATTCAATTGTTCAATTGAAAAGTTAAAAAACACTATACATGGTAAAGGCACAAAACATGGTATGCAAAAATCAGATATATATGGGATCGAATAGCTATTGATATAGCCAAAATGGCTAATACATGAATACAAGTTAAACATACAAAAGTATCACGCTACTGTGGCTAATACATAAACCCTAATCAAAAATTAGTAGGCAAATTGATAAAGCCGGTAACTATACAAAAACATAAAAGAAAACCCAACCACCTCACCGCCGTGGTGGTGTGTGGTACGCCGCTGATCTCGGCTGTCAGAAGCCGCCGCCATATCCTGAAGAGGTCACGAACAGACGAGCTTAGAAATGCCGAGGTTCTGATGTTCTAAACTAACCGGCGACTAACCAACCACTGGCGCTGGCGCCATAGGTACCGCCAGGCCTTGATGTAGTGGCAAACCGGCGTACGCAGGCCACTAATCTTCAAGTTCCGTACGGCATGCTGATGCCGGGTCAGACTTACCTTCGGAGCGTGTGTCAGCAGCCGATTTTTCAAGCAGGAAATATATACACCGCAAGGCTATGATGGCCCGGGCATCGCGAGGTGTTTCGTCAGATCGTGGGTGCGTGCGCGCATGCAAATCGAACCGCAGGGGGTGCGGTAAATTGCTCTTTCAGGTTCTTCCACCGCTCTCGGGCCAACAATGTGGGACAATCCTCTTCCCATGCGCATAACAACACCAATGTCCGAGGATCTGCATCACTGTGCCTTCGGGTCGCCAGAGACACGCCCTCCACCTCGCGCGTCACTCAGCACACTTCTCGATTATCTTCCCTTGACGAACAAGCTACTGTGAGCTTGAGATGGATTCCGCAGATGTCTAATTTTATCAATTTCACTTTGAACCCATCCACCTTTGCTCAAGGAGCTCTAACCATCTCGCTGATTGGCCCGGATACCACTACCCGTCTCCTCGATGAAATTGGTCCACTTGTTTGCTCAAATTCGATGGCCTGTTTCAAACAAGGGGATAAGGGTGGTATGGTTACCGGGAAGTCGAGGAAAATGTGGAGGAAGGTGGAGGTATATGTCAGGGAACATTATAAAATAGTGCACTCATCCATCGTCTCTATATTCCTCATAGACCTATATGGGCTCGATTTCTCTCCTGTGGTCGCTGATTTTGCCATGCAAGGTTTCTATAGTCCTTCATTGTCATATATGCCCTGGGGTGGTTACCACCGAATACTCACACGTGATTGCCTTCCCTTCCATTGGTCACAATTCAAACCTCGCAAGATAAATATGGTAACACTAAAAACAATTCTCAGAGTTCTTTTTTTTTTTTTATAGTGAAATTAACTAAAAAACCCGATAAAGTGAAACAATAAAAGGAAATTACCGTAATCCTCGCGGATGAGGATCACAAGTGTTCACCAAGTCATATGCACTGGGCACCATCCCCGGCAGAACGGCGTTAATTTGATTCGCAGGCACAAAGAGTTGAGCTCGAATCAACAATATTTATATACCTGTTCCTCCCATCGCCGAGTCAAGCTTTATCATAAAGATAGTGGTTCAGGCCGAACACTGGACGGTTTTCATCCTGAACGACACTAAGATGTTGTAAAAGGTAAGGCTTCTATTTGGACTTTTTGATTTTTGTTTCAAAACAAGGTGATGAGTTTGAAAATCGATTAACCTAAAAAACCGAAACGGCATGGCAAAGCACCTCAAGATTTAGGTCACTAACTCCTAAGAATCTCAGTATAAACAAGTGTCCCTGAGCCTATGACAAGCAACCTATATAGTCCAAGCCACAACCGGATCTACGTTTAACTAGCAAACCTCACCCTAAAATCAACCCTATTCGAGTTAATCACGT
Organism: Tetrastigma voinierianum; assembly: GCA_016808115.1. NCBI lineage: Eukaryota > Viridiplantae > Streptophyta > Magnoliopsida > Vitales > Vitaceae > Tetrastigma > Tetrastigma voinierianum. Next base: position 7,757 of record JAEQBH010007195.1, read on the forward strand.
ATAACATGCACTATCGCCTCTTTCGCCTTTGAAACCCTAACATTATCATCTCGCAGGCTCAGAAGACTATCTATCTAACCACAAGGTATCTAAAGAATAAGTATGCACTTATCCTCAAGATTAAAGTATTTAATAAATTAATAACATTCAATGCTATTCCAACCATATTTTGAGAAGATAAAGTACTTATAAACACTAAGACCTGTAAATTTTTAATACAAGAGACAACTCCGCATATACCCCACCACCAAGCCAGCTTCCTTTCTCTTCAAAGTTAAAAGAGGCTTAATGTGCCATCTCTTGAGTTGTCATCCCCAAGAGGGGTGTTTGGCAGCCAAGAAAATAAGGGAAAGAGGAGAGAGTAAGAGAGAAAAGCAAACCCTAATTCAAACTACGAGACAAAATAAAACTTACCAAAATCTCTTCTCAATTTCTTAGGTTACAAATGGGAGGGGGCTTATATGTGCCACCAATGTATGAAAATACCACAAGCCTAACAATTCTGGCTAATTTTATGACAAGAGAAAGAATACACCAAAATCAAGCCTGGCTGCATTAATTACAAAAGACGACAAGTGCGTTGACTCGCTAAGGCTCAAAAATTTCACAGCAATGAAATTCTCGCAGTTAATGTAATGGGCTTAGCTACGGTGTTTCTTAGCTAGCGAAATCACCAAGAGATAAATTTAAAATGCAAAATTCCTCGCTTAGATAGCCACGATTTCGCATAATAAATTCGCTAGCTTAGCGAAATTTACGTGGAGTAGCTTAAAATGCAAAATTTCGCTTAGAACGTTGCCTAGCGAAATTCCCGGGTGTTCATTTAAATTTTATATCATAAGACGCGAAATTTTCAATTAAGGTTGCGAATTTTCGTTAATCCCAAATAAATTTCTAACTAGCGAAATTCCCGGGATTTGCCGATTCATCACCGCATTGCTTCCGTCCCATCGCATCGATTTCCATCACTTCGCTTCATCTTTCGATTTTTGGTCCTGTTTGATACGATAATCGAGTTCAATCTTCATGATTCATCATATGTCTCGATATCAACTCCCAAAAAGCATTTGCAAAACCTCGCAAACAAATCCAAAATAACCCTAACCCGCATGTTTCGATATACTAAGAAGACTCAACACTAATCGCATAATGACATGATTAGTGCGCAAAGACTCAAAACCTATCTAATATTGCGCTCTAAAATAAAGACTTTACTCAATCAAAGACAAATATACAATGAGGATTCGTTGCCACAGTCCACGAGTATCGGGATCTATCTGATTCATCGAATGAGGGCAACATATTCTTTACATGCAACGAAGTTATGGTCGCCTCTTCACATCCTTCGTGTTCCACGGCTAAGATTAACGACAAGATCCTCACGTTCCACAAACGCCATTCCAAATTCCATACTAAACGCAAATGCGCGATTTCAACTACACGCATAACCTCGAGTTTCCTATCCATGGAGAGGTCGCTGAAACTACAAGATATTTACGCACGCATACGCTTCGTTACAACTACTGGCTATCAAACACCACGCTTCTGCATTTATCGCCTTCTAATAAGCACGGTAACCCTTCATCAAATAATTATCTTTGAGCTACACTCTGCCTTCATTTCTATTTTTATAAAGATTATCAGAATATAATTTCGATAAATTATAATTAACATCATTCTTCAACAAGTCAGACGCTTTTATCACTCACTTAAGGAAAAATTCAAATGGAAATTAAGAAAATAGAAATGAGAAGTAGAAGTAAGGAAAAAAAAAGAATAAAGTTAAATCTCACTTTTTTTTTTCAAACTCATTATATTTATTTTAAAAATAAATAATTTAAACCTACGAAATTTGTAAATAATTTTATTTATATTTAATTTTTATCTTTGCGATTTTTTATCACGCAAATCAAGTACAAGAAACTCATTTTCTTTTAACATTTATATATTTTTCAGAACTTAAAAACAATCAAAAGTAATAAAAATAACGTATTAAAACTGATCGTATCGTCCAACCAGACAATCGATCGGGAATCAATTGATGAACCGTGTGTGAACTGCCCAATTTGATCGATTGGGGCTGAACCGAGCTGTATTAGGTGTTTTTTGATTTCAAGCCTATACTAAACCTTCAAAAGCCTAAAACCAGTCTAGACCAAACTTAAATAGAAGGGCCATGACACTCATGTGGCAGCTATTGGCCCACAAACACAAGAGCCAATGCTCGAGTCTGTGGTCACCCACATATTTGAAGCCCTCAACAGTTTAATCCTTTTACCTATATATATATATATATATATACAGTATAGCAAGGTGATGTTATATAAATATATATATATATATATCAACCATCGATCCGATCATCGCATTTAAAACATTAAAAAAAAATTATTATCGGTAAAAACGCATTTTCTTATATTCGACGACTAATAAAATATAGTATAAAATTACTTAAAAATTTATATATTTTTAATTTATTTAATATTTATATTGATATATTAAAATAATAAAATTGATTTAACTAACAAAAATATTATGGGATTCAATTGACTCTATTTTTATTTATTCATTTATTTTTGTTTACTTTCATATTTTATTCCTTTTCTATTTTCTCCCAAAATTTTTAAGAAAGAAACGTAGCCAAATTGAAAAGGTTGTGTTTAATACATTTAATTTTTTGTGGGTACATACACAAATGCTAGATTGCTAATTTTCAAACTTCCATTTAATACTTGCCAACGATATATAGCTCAATTGATTCAAAGCACCTTTTACCCAGTATTAACTTCTGTACCAAGTTAATAGTGAGTTAGAAATCAATGTGGGGGGAATTTTATGTTAAAGAAAATTAAATTTTCCAAATCTAACTGCTCCTTCATTTCAAGGATATACACAATGGGATTTCATAGGAAAAACTCATGTAGCCTCTACATTGTTCTAAAGAATGGCATGGACATTAGTGGTCAAGCCAAAGTCCTTACTCTAGGTTCCCAAACATAAACTACTAGGGATAAGCCTAAGTAGAATGTGAAGAAATTTAAGAATTCTTTTTTGCATTTCAAACTTATTTTTGTTGTTCGTTTCTATTATTATACATGACAACGACTATGCATTAAAAATTATATCAGTGCTGAAGGATTTTTATGCATCAACATTTATTCTTTCTTATTTGCCAGTGAAAACAAAACGTTTCCATTTTTACTATTTCTTTTTCTTTTCTGCACACGCTGGAGGGTTAAAACCCAAGAATGTCCTTGATCCTCCTGGTAACCGGATGAATTGGGGCCAAGCCAATCTATCTGAATTTGGTAAAAAAGAAAAATCTTCTTATAACTATCTCTTATACGTGAGTTTGTGTGGTGCACACCTCATGCTGTATACCTTTATAAGGATGGGGAGTATCAGATCTTCCTGTGCTTCGTCAGAACCTGAAAGAAGAATGGACTACCATGACTTTTAACTGCATTTATTTGTATGGACATGCGTTATATCAAAACCTCAGTCTGACAGTTCATTTGAGAGCCTGGCACCGCCAGCGCCACTCGGCCCCGGCCATTGCCGATCATCAGCAGCATGTCTTTTCATCTCAGGATCGCCATTGCAATCTCTGGCAAATCCTCACTACAGCACTTACGGCCCTGTAATGTCTATCATGTTTTGGAAGTGTTTCAACCATGATGTTTTTACCTGCTCAAGAATCTGCCACGAAGTAGCAAACAGGCATTTGATCAGTCATTCTCAGCCAGAACTGTCCCGGACCTTGCTTCTATGGGGACTATAGCAAAATCATGGTCTTCACATGTATGGCACAGCATCTTCTCAGTGGCGAAAGATTCGGAAAATATTACTACTTGATTGTTTTTCAATTGCAACGGCACGGATCTTTACCTGAAATACTGCGGAGGAAAAATCGTACAGGAACTACCTTGTGATATATATTAGATATTTTGGAAGTAGAAGTTCTGCTATTCAGATATTGGCAGCGACCTTTAAGCAGAGCCTCTTGTTTGCATCCGACACTATTTTCTCAGATGTTTGGCTCATAGGTGAGGTTCTGGTTTTCCCGAGGGACTTTAAAGGTTTGCCATTTGCGGTGGGAGGTACAAGGAGGCTTCAGCCTTTTTGGAATTGTGCGACTCTTAGATTCTAGTTATGACCCACAAGGTATTCAGGAAAACTTCAGATATGTTTATAATGGTGTCAGATTGTTTTGATATCTTTTGGCCAGTATAAATCAATTGAAAGGCTTTTACAACGTATTCAGCGTCATCGACAAGCAGGATGCTGGTTCGGAGTGCGCTCTCTCATCTTGAGAGAAATCTTTGAGTGGACTTTAATGACATAAAAACACATTTACTTCGGTCTGATGTTTTTGCTCCACTTTCACTTTCTTTGTTAAATTTTATCCATTTGCTTCTATTGATGTATTTGTCTTCCACTCACTGTTTGTTAAGATTTTTATCAATTACCTTAAAGATGACTACGTAATTGAAATTATTGAACCCATGTATTAGCATATAGGTATACAAATCTAAACGTCCTTTGGCTGAAGTACATGAACCACTCGTAACCTAGTTACAAAAGTTGCGTAGTACTAAACTTTTTGGGAACAGATTCTAACAAAATTGTCATCCAACCACAGCAAACTTAACGCTGTGAAAACATTAGTAATTCAAAATTACAAACTATGATTGAAATCTTAACTCCTAACACTTTGCTTTCATAGAATTCAGGATATCTTTGTTGGCCTGGAGACATTACACTTCAATCTGTTTAGGCGGAGTGGGCAATGGCAGAGTTACACATGCGGGAAACGATGAAAACCTCGAGAGGGATTTGGGAGTCATTTAGGAAGGTGGGATGGTTACCGTCAGACGCATCTCGAAGCTTCCTGCTTTTGATCCGTAGTCTGAAGAGCCTTCCGGTTGCCCAGCAGGCCCACTGCTAATTCCCCATGACTGGAGCTGAATCTTTGAACTATGCCCGGATTCACAGGTTCAAGAACTCCACTGATGCTGATTAATGTGCATGACGCGAATTTGGTCGGGGATCTATGACCTTGGCTGAACCCAGAATGAAGTTTCATGCCCAGAAGTTTACAGAGTCTGGAGATTCAATTGCAGCGGACACACAGAGTTGATTCCTTTTTTAGATTGCTGGAAGAAGAATATGTCAGAATGTCATTGAACTCATAGGATGATGCATCTGATTATCATGGCTCTTCTTCTTCTCTGGACTGGAAGCTAAAGATGGGGTGGGACAAGAAAAGAGATTTTGGACTACTGGAGTGAGAAGTTGGGCTTACATTGGAAAGAAGACACAACCCCTATGGGCTAATTCCCATCAGAATCACATTTGCTGTTTTTATCAGTTCAAAATGATAGGATGAATTTTAATCTTAAATACTAGTTTTCTATGGTAGCCCGATAAGCTCTCTTCAATCAGTTTCTGGAACTAGCCAAACTTGGGAGGTGGTGTGGTTTGTTCTTGACAAATCTCATGGCTGTATTCTTCTATGGATTTATTTTATTTCAAGTTGTTATTCACCCACAGATATTCTGGTTTTTTGTTTGTTTTTCTGTGCAGTTTTGTTGTAGTGTCTTAACATTTAGTTATATATTTATTCTTGTTCACGGCGTTGTTGTATTATACTTCCCCGGCTGAACCGGACTGATGCAGCATGTTTGATCAAATAAAGACCTCTTCAATTAATTGCCTCGTTATCAAATACTCTATATTTACTGTTTGAGTCGTATGTAATGTAGCTATGTGATGTTTATCTAGATTTGTTTTGTTTTGATTTATTCAGGGTTTAACCTATCTACAGTTTCATCTATATAATGAGTTTTAAAGGAATTTATGTATTTGTGTATAGTTCTTCTATTTTGAGATCGAAAAAAATATTTGTCCAAATAGAATTTTCATGAGAAGTGGAAGAATAAGTATATATAATTAGCAGTCTAATGTGCATATCTAATAAAAAATTATGTTTTTGTTTATGAACTTTACAACAGAATATGACTGTTCCTCATTGCTGCTACTCCTCAGAAGGGCCTGTGCGATTAAATAGTTTAATTTATCTGTGAAAGACAAAGAGGTCTGGATTTGAGTATGGAGCGGAGTTTACTACCATAAAGTCTGAAAGACTAAAAAGACAATTTTTGTAATTTGCCAAATGGACATTCTGGTAGTAAGTCCCAATGATATATACAGAATTTTATAAGAAATGATGGTGCTTTGTTTAAATGGTGAAAAATTTATGTTTTGGAACTAGTTAAAATCTTATTTAATAAAAGAGTCTGAATGGGGCCACTAATTCGCAAAATGGCATTTCTATAAAAATTTGATTGGACCATCCATGGCATTTTTAACAATTGGGAAATCTCTCTATTCGTACTTGCCTCTGTTGTGGTTCTTACCCCTCTTTCTACCTCTTTCTCATCCTCCTATCTTTGGTTTCTCTCTTTTTCTCTACCTCTTTTTCATCCTCATTTCTTGGGATCTTATATTTTATTAAATTCTCTTTAGACCAGTCAACTTTGCTTCCCCAGGTTTAACTCTCATTATTTTCTGCCTGAAATGATAGTTTATTCTAAATTCGATTTTGAAGGAGAACGCCCGATACGATTTTACAAATATCTTTCATTCTTTAGTTATATTCTTTACAATATTACAGTTTGGTGTTGAATTCTATTATTTGAAAAACAAAAAAAGAAAAAAGAAAAAGAAGAAAAGCAGAGGCGGAAAGGCGTGAGAGCACTGTAATTATGCAAACTCGAATGAAAATGACACAATTCTGAGTTATATTTGTGGAATCTATTGAGGAGACTTTTTCACGTGGAGTGTCAAGTGCATTTTCTTTTGTACATTGTAAATTAGTTTGTGGATTGTTTCACTGAATAAATTTATATATGTTATGAATTTTTCATAAATTTTGAAGAATCTGGATTAATTCTATGAGATGGAAATATCTTGGAGTGGAATTGGATTATATTATGAAAAATGACATAAATTCAATTTGAATGATTTAAAACACTTCTAGAGAGATGCTTTTATCTTCCAATTTACCATTCACCAAATAACATAAAATAACGACAAATTTACTAAGTCTTTGATAAAGAAAATTGTTGTTTTTATAAATATGCGAAGGCATTTACACTACAATTGTACAAGACTATTGTATTTCTTTGTACAAGCCAATTTATTAAAGTTAGTTGCTCATTGAGCAAAAAGAGTTTTCAATTAAAATCTTTTTCTATAATAGATGATAATACCCCAACCTAGGACAGATTGTGTATCGTATTGGTGGATGTCATATATTAAGCCAAAAATAATGAATAACCTAATACAGCTATCTATGGCATAAACTTCTGATATAAAATTGAAAAATATCTCTGTTGTCATTTTTTCCCATGACACGATTACCCAAAATATTGGAAAAATACATATAGTAGTCTAGTGGTTATGAAAAAAGGAGCGGGATTGTTATAGTGCTGAGTCATTATACTAATTGTCCTGACATGTATAATACAAGGGATGTCTGACATTTCTCTGTAAGTATTTGGAATGGACTTTTCTCCTAGATTCGGTGTCCTTTAAACCATGAACTAGGACAGTGTTAAATCATTAATGAGTGAATGTCTTAAATTGAAACTAACAATGAGAGATAACAAGTACATTGTTATAACTGAGTTCCCAATCTAAAAATGGAAATTTTCATGAATTTGATATCATTTATTTTTCTTTTATTTTATTCTTTAAAAAAAAACTGAAACATTTACATATTACACTCAAGAAGTGATTTATGAAAAGAAAAAAGAAGTTGTTTATAATGTACAAGGTCATTATACTAATTGTACAGGTCATTCATACTAATTGTACAGAACCAATGCTTACTAATTATATGGGGAACAATACCTGAAACTTACATTTTTCATTGTATTTAATAAGTTTTTATTAGAGAATCTCTTTCCTATCTGTTATATGATAATACAACAGGACAATCTTTATCGTATTTGTGGTGTAAAACCTTATGGAAAAATGCATTTTTATGAAGGCTGGCAAAGCAGTAAGTGCTCTAGTACAAGTTGAAAATTGTAAAATTTTTCTAGATATTGGATAGATGAAACGGACTTCTGTTGGAATGATCTTACCTGAAATCCGTTACCCCAGTAATTTATAATTAGGAATTCACAAAGATAGTGAGAATTTTCTGTTTTTTGAGAATTTAATGATTTGTCAGGTGGACTAAAAAACGATTTTGGAAGAAAATCTTGGAAGTTAGATGATAATTTAAAAAGAGCTTAGCAACAAGATATAATGATTTTAACCTGACGGAATGAAATAAATTGTTTTGGAAAGACGGATGTCAGACAAGAGGGAACGCGTGGTCGATGTGAGCCAACTCTGCGTTGAAGTATATAAAGGACAAAGATATTTTATTTCAAAAAATATATTCCTTTGTTTCAGCTGTTCATGGAGAAAACGACTAGAGAGAGAGAAAAAAAGGGAGAAAGGCTGAGGTTTTCTTGAGATTCAGGGTTTCATCGACTGAGGAGTGGGTGAGCCACTGGGTTGAGTTCCTTTGTCTCAGGCAGGCCTTTAGCACAGTGAGCACCAAAGGAGGACTCATGGAGGATCCAGAAAGGGATATTTGGAAATCAATTTCGGGTTTAGGAGGCGTTCTCGAGACATATTCTGGCGTTCTGCCTCGATTTCAAGGGAGTGGGACCTATCTTCCCTGTTTTGGTTTTATTCCTACCTTTGGGCTGATTACAGGATGAGATTGTGGGATGGTTTTGTTATGTACGTGTTACTGCTGATATGTTTTTGTGTCAGTGTTGGCATGGTTTGGAGGATGTGGATGAAGGTATGTTTTGGGGATGGTTTTAGGTGTAACCGCGGCGTGTATTGGGTGAACCTCTGGGCCTTCTGTGTGTGGAGCCATGCTATTATTATTCCAGGTGAACATCTAGAAGTGCGTGTAGTGCCTTGATTAGTGGGTTCACATGGTAATAACCTTCTCTACTTTCAAACCTTAACTGTGTGAGCTTCATATCTTTCTAGTAAACTCAAATTCACGTTCTTAGACTCTATGGAAAGCTCTTTGAGTGTAGAATATGACCATATGCCAGTGAATAGAATTTGGGGCTCACATATTTACTGAAATTTTGATTTTTGCACCAAGTGTACTAATTGCTTGGTTGGGTTGATGTGATGAAAGGTGGATATGTGTGGTCTAATGTATTGACATTGGTGTATGTTTAGTTGATAATTATATACATATTGATATAATTATCCATAATATATGGTGAAATGATTGGTTATAGTGTCCATATGTGCAATTGGCCATTACAGCAGAAGCGGTGTGTGTGTCATTGCTTGAACATCGAATGACATGTTATTGTGATGTTGATATATACGTGCATAATATATTAACATGAATGAAATGTAGTATGGAAGTCATATGTAGGTGTTGTGATCTATCCATGACACCCGGTGAGTGGTGTGGATTATGTAGTCCATGTAGCATTCATTATACATGTGGCATGATACAACATGCAATGGTGCGTTACATTGCATATGCACGGGAGGCAAGCCGCATAGCGTGGGTGTGAGTGTATGATAGAGATCGACACTATGTTTAGTGTTCGATGGTGGGCTTGGTAAAATGGGACAATGTCCAAAATGAGTGTCACGGTTGCATAAAAGAAAAAGGAAATGAAAAATACGTGTGTTGGGTATAACAAGAAGGGATATATACCCCATCGGGTGAAAAACCCGGTATTCTTGGTTAGACATATGTATCCAACAATGAAAGTTCACGAAAGTGTCGGAAGGCGTGTTAAGCCTGCAGTGAGACCTCGGAAATTCGCTACCCATAAAAACACACGGGACTTGGTAAAAACAAGTGAATATCAGAGTTTGTCCGATGGATTTTGATTTATAAAACAAAAAGCTTTTGTTTTGAAAAAAATGGTCATTGATGGAATATAAATGACGGTTTTCACACTTGGCATGTGCATGTGTGAGGGAGTTGGTGAGGACTCGGGACATGGGACAGGGTGAGTCACATTCTCATCCATGGCACGTAGACATTTGAGTAGGAATGTGTATGTTTTACTTGGATGTATGAAATGGCGTGCATGTGCACTTAGGTGGGAGTAGCCCTTATGGAATTATTCTCTAATGAGTATTTGCTTACCCTAGTCTTGGGACCCCCTTTCGGTGCAGGGATCTCTGATGATGGACGAGGCGCTCGGATGGGGTCGTGATTTCGAAGAGGCCGAGATGTGGCCTTGATAATTCTTTTGTAAAAGTGCTTGAGACGAAGCTAGTTATAGCATGTATTTTTGTATAAAAGAATTGTAGGAAGAATTAAAGAGTCTTTTGGACTATTGCTAATATAGTCGGGTATGTAATGGTAAGAGTCGTGATCGGACTCTTACGAGTATTAAGTGTATTATTATCACTTTCGGCTTAAATATGAATGAATGGGTCTTGGTGAGGACGGTTGAGGTGGTGCAGGAACTTGGTATCTCACAGTATGTGAGTGGCAGTGCGGGTACGAGACTTAGGTGCGCGATGACCTAAGGTAGAAATTCCGTCGGTTGACGGCTAATCAATGGGACCCCCGGGTTTTAGGGTGTCACGGAGGTTTGTTATCGAGCTTAGGTATCACGGTACCTAGAGCGGGTAAGGCATGGGTTTCGACTATTGCATACATTGTGTGTTCATGTTCGTGTTACATGACTGATTGCTTTGTGTTATGTGAATTATATACATAGTAATTTGTATCTAGGAAAACAGGAACACTAGGGTTAGAAAACAAAACCTTACAGTTTCAGAAAATAATGAACGGGATAGTTCGAGATGTTGATGTCTATTAGTGGTTGGCTTATGCATTACTAGTTAGACTAGAAAAGGAATCTTAACTTGTTATTTGACGTGTGTTGATGGCAAGTCGAGGAAGAGAGAATGTAGAGGTGGTGGAGCGGGGTAACCGAAGATGCCACCGACCTATCGACAAGCCTCCATGGAGGCTATTAGTACCCCGCCCTTGCTACTATTGCCTGACTGATGTTGGGCTACCACTATTGCACAAGCTATTTACATGATGGGCGAGGAGGTCAGTAACCTCCAGAGGTTTATAGCACATCATCCTCCAACATTCATTAGAAGAGGGGATCCGAGGGTGGCTAACCATTGGTTCAGACAAATCGAGAAGATATTGGAGGCTATAAAGATCACCATTGATGCCTCTCGAATAAAGCTGGGCGCATTCTAGCTAGAGAGTGAATCCCAAGTATGGTGGGATTGGGTTAAAGCCTCAAGGAACTTGGAGGCAATGGCATGGGAAGAGTTTTGTGAGCTCTTCATGGGCAAGTATTTCCCGGCGTCTGCACGACATGCAAAAGCTCGAGAGTTCCTAGAGTTGAAACAAGGAACGATGACAATGCTTGAATACGTGACTAAGTTCACTGAGTTAGCTTGTTTCACTGATGATTATGTGGCCACGGATATGGCCAAAGTGAGAAAGTTCGAGGATGGGTTGAAATTATCCATCCGGGGTAAAATTGTGGGACTCCTCCTGGAAGATTTGGACTCGATGGTCAAGACAGCTATGACCATTGAGAGAAAGTGGATGACGCACGGAGCATCCGGGATGCGGGTGCTAGTGATAAGAGGAAGGAGAGTCAACTCTCTTCTTCTATCTTTGGAAAGAAGTAGAGGACTTCTATTCCACGAGGGTTTCATGGACAGGGCCGCAACTATTAAGGCTAAGGCCAAGATAAGTCATCCCAAGATGGGAGACACATCAGAGCTACTAGCCAGTTAGGGTAGAGGACATGCTACGGACATGCATCCTTGATCTCAAGGGTTACTAGGAAGAGCATTTACCCTTGGTGGAATTAGCCTATGACCAGTTATCGAGGGCGGAGTATGCAGATGGCATCGTATGAGGCATTATATGGGAGGCTATGTAGATCTTCGGTTTGTTGGACGGAGGTGGGAGAGAAACCCACTAGGAGTCCGGATTTGGTTAAAGACACCTCTGAGAAGGTGGATTTGATATTAAAACGTCTTCTCATGGCTTAGGCACGGCGTGAGAAAGTACGCGACAAGCGGCGATGACCTGCAGAGTTTGGCGGGTGATCATCAATGTCTTGAGGTGATGCACTGAGAGGTGATCGAGTTCGCGACGGGGAAAGGTATTAGTCGAGGTATATCCGGCCTTTTGAGGTACTCGAGAGGGTTAATACAGTTGCTTATCAGTTGGCACTACCGCCGAATTTAACATTTGTTCACGTGGTATTTCGTGTCTCTATTCTCCAGAAGTACACTCCAAATCCGACTCATGTAGTGGATTGGGGTAAGCTTGTTGTTGATGCAGATGGGACCTTCGAGGAGGGACTAGTAAGTATCATGGATAGCTAAGATCAGGTTTTGTGAAGAAAGACCGTGAGGCTAGTGAAGGTGTTGTGGCAGCACCGAGGAGTGGAGGAGGCAACATGGAAACGCGAAGACATTATGCGTGCCGATTATCATTTCCTATTTGAGGATGAAAGTATGCTTTTAGTCATTTGATATTAAATGACGATTGCATATGCTTGTGAAACCCGGGACGGTATGCATATGATTTTAGTCATTTGGAATTTCGAGGACGAAATTCTTTTAAGGGGGGAGAATGTAAAACCCGGAAAAAATGTAATTTTTTCGAGAAAGGGAAAAACGGTAAATTCCTACTGAAGTATAGGTTGAAAGCTTGAAATTTTCTAGATCTCGGATGATGAAACGGACTTCACCGTTGGATTCGTCTCACAAAATCTAGTTACCCATGTGAATTTCATCGAATTCCCATATAGTCGGAATTTTCACGTTTTTCGGGACCCCAAAAAAGAGATTTTTGAAGAAAATCTTGGAAGTTGGGTAATAATTTAAAGAAAGTTCATATAAGATAATTTGAACTTGAACCGAGACGAAATAAATTGTTTCGGGAAAAAAACGGATCAAAACAAAAGGAGACACGTGGCACGATGTGAGTCTTGTATTGGAAGTATAAAAAGGGACAAAGATATTTTGAACAAAATATCTCCCATTTGAGTGTTAGGCTTGGTCGGAGAGAGACAGGGAGAGAAGCCAAGGTTTTCTTCGGTGATTCACGGGGTTTCGCCGGTCAGAAGTCGTCGAGCCCAGAGTTAAAGTTTTTTGTCTCAATAAGGGCTACGCTTAGGCACCAAAAAGGAGAGATTTCGCCGAAGATCCAAAAGAGGAGATTTTGGGGAAATCAAAGTTTTTAGGTTTAGGAGGTGTTCTCATGACCTCCTACCATTCTACTACGTTCTAAGAGGTAGAGATTCTTCCTACTTTGGTTTTATTCCTAACTTTGGGTTGATTTTGGAATTGATTGTGGGATGGTTTTATGTCGTGTTTATGGCATGTTTTGTGTCTTGTTTGTGGCATGTTTTATGGCCTAAATTGAGAGGATATTTTGGCAGGTGGAAAAGGGTTTTTTTCGGGATGGTTTCGGGTCAAAGCGTATGCGAAGCTACAGAGCTCTACGGCACGCTATTGCGTGGTGGGCTCGAAAGTACTGACCTCGGTACATAATTGCATGGGTTTTCCACAATTTGTAGCCCTTGTACACTTTCAAACCTCAACATTAAATGGTCATATCTTTCGTCGAACTCAATTCATACGTTCTTAGACTCTATGGAAAGCTCTTTGAGTCTAAAATTTGACCATATGACAATGAAAGGAATTTAGTGCTCACATTTTTACTGAAAATTTGATTGTTGCACCAAGTGTACTAATTTCTTGGTTGGGTTGATGTGATGAAAGGTGGATGTGTGGTCTAAAGTATTGACATTGGTGTATGTTTAGTTGATAATTATATGCATATTGATATAATTATCCATAATATATGGTGAAATGTATGGGTTATAGTGTCCATATGTGCATTGTGTGTGTCATTGCTTGAACATCGATTGGCATGTTGTGAGTTGATGTTGATATATACATGCATAATATATTGACATGAATGAAATGTAGTATAGAAGTCATATGCAGGTGATTTGATCTATCCATGGAACCCGGTGAGTGGTGTCGATTATGTTGTCCATGTACCATTCATTATACAAGTGGCATGATACAACATGCAATGGTGCATCACATTTGCATATGCACGGGAGACATCGCATGACATTGGTGTGAGTGCATGATAGAGATCAACACTGTGTTTGGTGTTCGATGGTATGTTGTGAGTACATGGTCGATCGACACTGTGTTTTGTGTTTGATGGTATGTCATGAGTACATGGTCGATCGACACTGTGTTTGGTGTTCAATGGTGGGCTCGATAAATGGGGCAACTTCCAAAATGAGCCTCACGATTGCATAAAAGAAAAAGGAAATGAAAAATACGTGTGTTGGCTATAGCAAGAAGGGATAGATACCCCCTCGGGTGAAAAACCTGGTATTCTTGGTTAGACATATGTATCTAGCGATGAAAGTTCGCGAAAGTGTCGAAAGGCGTGAGAAGCCCGCAGTGAGACCTCAGAAATTCGCTACCCACAAAAACACACGAGACTTGGTAAAAACAAGTGAATATCGGAGTTTGTCCAATGGATTTTGATTTATAAAACAAAAAGCTTTTGTTTTGAAAAAAATGGTCATTGATGGAACATAAATGATGGTTTTCACACTTGGCATATGCATGTGTGAGGGAGTCGATGAGGACTCGGGATATGGGACAGGGTGAGTCACATTCACATCCATGGCATGTAGACATTTGAGTAGGAATGTGTATGTTTTTACTTGAATGTGTGGAATGGCATTGCATGTGCACTTAAGTGGGGAGTAGCCCTTATAGGAATTATTCTCTACTGGGCATTGCTCACCCTGTCATGAGACCCCCTTCCGAGGTCACGGGGTCTATCAATGAATGATGTGGGCAGTGGTTGGGTGACATGTGGCCTTGATAAATCTTTCTGTAAAAAGTGCTTAAGACAAGCTAGTTATAGCATGTATTTTTGTATAAAAGAATTGTAATTAAATTCTTTTGGACTATTGCTAATATAGTCGAGTATGTAATAATGGTAAGAGGGTCGTGATCGGACTCTTACAGACTGTATTTAAGTGTATTCTTATCATATTTTGAGGTTAAATATGAATGAATGGGTCCCGGTGATATGAATGAATGGGTCCCAGTGAAAGGACCTCGGTGTCCATGAGTCACGTGAATCTGCGACTGGTGAGGACTTAGTCTTGTAATGACTAGGTAGAAATTACGCAAAGTTAATGACTGGTCTTGAGACCCTCAGGTTTTGGGGTGTTTGCAGTGGATGTCATGTTAAAGCAAAATAATGGAATAATATGGCGCCTGGGCCTTTCAGTTTTTCTTTGGATCCCACTGGTTAAAACATATTTGTAAAACTCATATGAGACAAATGTCGTGAATAGTGCTAAAAAATGAATGAAGCTCAAGCAGTTTTTAACATAGTATGATGTACAGTGGACAACAGCGTGGCGCTGCATGAAGGATCGCGGCGTGTAACATGAACTGCGTGTCTTTGTGTGCGGGCTGCTCTGTCGCACCCACCCCAAGCTGTTGTGCCCTTCCAGTGCCCTGTCGCATGCGCAGGCCTGCCTTGTAGGCCGCGACAGAAAAACATCCTCTCGCAACACCACCCTTAGAGATCGTGTTGCGACATAAAGTCTTCTATCGCGATAGAAATGTCCCACCCCTGGGAAAACTCTATCGCAACCAGAAGGCTCTGCTCGGCTTACACATGGCTACCTTTGTCGTGCGGGCATCGATCACGCACATGCCTATCGCGCTTAGAGTTGATCGTGTGCTTGGCCTGAGAACCATGTCTCGATATGAAAAACCACGTCGCGACACAGGGTGAGCATTCTTTGTCACTACCAGAAATCCTCTATCTTGATCGAAACCGCGAGTATCACGCCTTAGTATTTCCTATAAGTCACGACTAGGAAATTCCACATGCAACCTAGAGATCGTGGCAATTCTTGGGCTCTGTACCTCCATTGCCTCGATTGCATTTTACTCAACATCCAACAAGCTTTTTATTACAAAGGCAATCAAGAATCCTGGAAAAACTTGCAAACTGTATTAATCATACTAAAAATGAGTTTTAATTACAACTCTGACTCATTACATATACAGAAACTGGGTTTCTACCCATAATTTTGCAAAAACACAAGTAAATCCAATTCTGGCTTTCTTCCCAACTAAACCTTAAACGTGCCCACATTCGGGTGTACCTCCAGTACCTGAAAATATTTTCCCACGACGGGTGACGATGCCGGTAGAAATACTCACTATGAGGTTCTCCCACCTAAATTTTGTCTGATATCTTTATGAAAGCCCATTTTCAAAACAAAAGAAAGGTTTTTATAAATCATTCCATTGAATGACCTGGGATATCAAAACATAATTGGACAGCCCTCAGATATCAAAAACATATTTGGGCTGACTACTCAGATATCAAACATATTGGACAACCCTCCGATATCAAAACATATTGGATAACCCTCCAATATCAAAACATATTTGACAACCCTCCGATATCAAAACATATTGAAAAACCCTCCGATATCAAAACATATTAGACAACCCTCCGATATAATCCATTCAAAACCCATGTCAATATATTAAGCACGCGTATATCAACATCATTTATAACACGCATATTTATTCAATTAAGAAATCAACATACAAAAATGGACTTTTAGTGTCCAGCAGAGAAAAAATAGCATACCGCAATCCGGCATATTAAATCAATATTCAACAATGGCTCCTAGCCTGGATCATCATACTCGAGATCCCACAAAGTAGCAAGTAAGTGGTTCACCAGAACTATAGTTAAAATAGTGAGACCAAAAGTGATGTTATCGCTGAGTTTATACCAAACCATTTGTATAACCTTTGTTAGAGCTTCACCCCATGGCCATTGAATGGCTCTTAAACAAGGACCTTACATTTTGCAGTTTTTTTTTCCCATCGGCAACTAGGTTCCTTTTTCCTTTTCTTTCTTTCTTTCTTTTCTTTTTTGGTTTCCTCTTGGATTTCCTTCTCTCTCTCTCCTTGGCCTTATCTCTTCTTTTTTTAACTTCCACGCACCTTCTCCCTCACCACTCTTCTATTTTTGGCTTTTTCCTCTCCTTTCTTATCTCCCATTTTCTCTTTATTATTTGTTTGTTTGATTCGGTGGGGGGGTAAGTCAAACCAACCAACACCCCCCACCTCCCCTAACGGCGGCCCTGACAAAGTTTGCCTTCATGCAACCTGCCACATGGAAGGCTAGGTGCCCTATCACCTAGTGCCACATGGACACTCATCCCCTGCTTTTGCCATTTTTTCGAAAAACATAAATTTTCGATAATCTCGGAATTCAACGAAATTTGGCTGGGGTGCTAGATTTTGTAAGACGATTCTAACGGTGAAATTCGTTTCATCATTCGAGATCTAGAAAAATCCCAGCTTTTCCTCCGGGACTATTTCGTTAAATTACCGTTTTGCCCTTTTTATAGGTTTTACATTCTCCCTATTTCAAAGAATTTCATCCCGAAATTCACACACACACACATACACACACAGATATATATCACCACATACATATGCAATAGTCATTTAACATTTAATGACTAAACCGTACCTCAGATCCTTAGAGAGGAAGGATATCTGGTACGCATCGTGTCCTCATGTATATATATATATATATATATATATATATATATATATATATATATATCACCACATGCATATACGATAGTCGTTTAACATTTAATGGTAAATGCAAATCTGCTCCGTCCTTAGAGAGAAGGATATACGATGCGCATCGTGTCCTCACGTTCCCATATTGCCTCATTCACTCCTCAGTGCTGCCATAACACCTTCACTAACCTCATAGTCTTGCGTCGCAAAACTTGATTTTGGCTATCATGATGCATACAGGTCCATCCCGTCTACGTCAACAGCTGAGCTCTCCCCGATCCACGGTATGAGTTGGATCACGGGTATACTTTCGAGCATGGAGACATTGGAATGCTTCATGGACATTTGCTAAACTCGAGCAATGCTAGCGAAGATCTTGCAACCACACCCACCTGTCGAGGTACCTCGAAGGGCCCAATAAGCTGTCGGCGATAGCTTTCCCACACTTGTCAAACCTTAATACTCCTTTTATGCATTACCTTGAGAAGGCGTGATCACCCACCTCAAACTCTAAGAGGTCGTGAGTTTATCGGCGTAGCTCTTCTAAGGCTGCAGTAGTGAGAAAACCAGCTTAAGATATCAAACCTACCTTCTTAGAGGTGTGTCAAATCTAGACCAGGTGATGGAGACTCTCTCCACCTCTGTCAAAGATTGGGGATTGACATGGCCTCGATATAAGCCTCATAGGGTGCCATCTGTATACTGTCCTGATAACTGTTGTTGTAGGCGAATTCCTGGAGTAGTGCTCCTCAGCTACCTTAAGATCCCGGGACACATGCTCGTAGCATGTCATAAAACCTATATGTGGTCATCTCCATTGACCGTTTGTTTATGGATGAAGCGGTGCTAAATCATCAAGCTGTGTCCCAGCTGGCCTTAAACTCTTTCCCAAAAGTGTCTCTTTGAAGCCTAGGATCCTGTCCCAGATACTATATGGACCTTTGGTACTCCATGTAAGTGGGACAATGTCTGAATATATAGCGGTAGAATTCCTCTTGTGTGAAGGTCATCCTCTTGGTAGAAAATGTGTCGACTTAGTGAGACATCATATCACCCACCGCATCATGTGTTTGTGGTGTCTTTGTGGCAAGTGGGTCCTAAAGTCTCATGACGTACTCCTTCCACTCATTCCTTCAAATGGTACGGAATTAAACTTGCTGGCCTCTGATGCTCAGCTTTTACCTGCTAACACGTGAGACATCCGTGCCTGACTGTATCCTGTCATTGATGGATACCAACTCTGCGTCATCCACACAGGACCTTCCAGTCGCTTTGCTCATTAGGGAAGCGAAGTCTGCTAGCTCCGCTCCTGAGCTTTGATCATTTATCTTGTAGTTTAAAGGCGTCCCACGGTCTCGAGCATCGCCACTCAGGAAGCTACACTAGCGGTACTCCGTGACCTTAATGACCTCTGTTGTAATACACATTTGCCTTACGAATCAGTGGCTCTGAAGTAAAGTCATAATTCTCCAGATATTCCATCCATTCGCGTTGCCTCATGTTGAGGTCCCGCTGTGTGAAAATATACTTCAGACTCTTATGGTTTGAAAATACTTCAAACTGCTCACCATACAGGTAGTGGCGCCAAATCCTTAAAGCGGGACAATGGCTCGCTCTTATCTATTGTAGGGTAATTCTACTCATGGGTGTACAACCTCTGAGAACCATAGCTACCCACCCCGCCCCATATTGCATTTAAAACACATCCTAGTTAGATCATGAGGCATCCGCATTTTACGTGTACCTCACATCCTGCTTTGGGACTATCAGAATAGGAGCTAAAGTAAGCCTCTTTTTCAATTCCTAGAATGCCTTCTCACACAGGTCATTCCACTCAAACTTGACCCCCTTTCGGGTCAATCTTGTCATAGATGCTACTAGCCAGGAGAAATCCTCAATGAACCTCCTATAGTAATCACCATGATCCCAGCTATGTCTGAAGTGGCTTTGGCCTCTGTACAACCTGCGGCCTCAACTTTTCGGGGTCTACTAACCTTTTCAGAAGTTGAGTACTCGTGTTCAAAATTTCACTGTTGGCCCGAAATTCACATTTCTTTGGTTGGGCGTACAATGATAGTCCTGGCGCCTAGAGAACAATCCTCAAATGATTATCATATATCCTTAATTTGGGAGTAGATCGAGATGTCGTCGACAAAGACTACAACAAAGTGAAGTCCAAGTGGGGCTACAAGAATACTATGGTGAGATCCATGAATGTCGTAGGAGAATTACGTCAATCTAAAGAGGCATGTTTGTGAACTCAAAATGCAGAGTCGCGTCCTAAATGCTATTTTAGGGATATCATCCTCCGCAACTCGGTATCAACTGATGATAACCAGTATAAATCTATCTTGGAGTAGACTCATGCCCCTTTCAAGTGATCAAACAAGTCATCAATCCTTGATAATGGATACCGATTCTTGATCGTTACCTTGTTCAAGCGTCGTTAATTATGCAGCGATCGAAGGTCATCTTCTTCTTTGCAAAGCGAACACGAGCACCCGTGTGAAGTGCGGTACAACAAACCCTTGTCCAACCAAGTCCTCAGTTCAGGTTGCCGGATCTATGATTTAACGGTGTCATCCTACTGAGGAGTCATAGAAATGGGCGACATACGGTGCTAACCAATATCAAGTCACATCTCTTATTGAAGTATTAGGATATATTTAATCCATAAAGAAACATCCTCGTGCACTTGCAAACTACCCGGGGTAGACTATTGTCTCCCTCATCCCTCTAGGGTAAGGTGTGTTGGGTAGGAAACAACCTTAACTAGAAACCTAAATAAGCCAACTGATATTGTTCTCTAATTGTGATGGGTTAGGGGTTGGTGATGAGAAAACCTGAAGATAAGTCGAGATTTAGGGATAGGAATGAAGTGTGATAATTTTGGTTAGTTCCTCTATTCTTCTCTTCTTATTTCAAGTAGCCAAAATTGTTTGCGCAATTATTAAATGATTTCAATACCGCATATTGATTTATTTTAAGTGATTTGAGAAAATGTATTGTGAAATGATCACATGAAAAATCGCACGAGTATTGAAATGTGCTATTTGAGTATAAATGTATATACTCCTATTGTAAATTTCTATGACTAGGTTTTAATGTCTTTTAATAGAATGTTATCCTTCATATTCAAGTTAAGGATACTGGTATTCCAATAAGGGACAAACTAGTAGTACGTGGAACTTAACGTAATGTAGTGTCACTCCATTTGTAAACAACGGACAAAGATTCAGAGGGTGTTCACAAAATTATTTTTAATAACCTATCAAGAGCTCCAAATGAGACCATAATCGTGTTATAAAAAGCTTTTTATACCGGGCCCGCAGCCCAACAGACATGCTAGTGATTCGCTATCCCACGATCGAAAAACACATAAATTGCTTTAAGGGCAAATGATAAGAATATTTAGAAATGCATGATTGAAGTTTGAATGAGTTATTGCATATGAAAGTGTATACTTGGAATGATCAATAAATTGTAAATGAATGTATATGAAATGAATATATATACGTATTAGCTGTACTTGATCATTCAATAAGGTTTAAAAGCATTGCTTTAGAAAAGCTCGCATGATTTGTAAGCAAAATAAAACTAAGAGTCGGTAGATAGAAACCACTTCAAGCATGAAAATGCGAGCGCGATGTTTTATCATCGTAAAGTACCGAGTGAACAGTATCAAGACATAGGACCGCAAAGGAATCGAGTCATCGCCAAAGTCACACCTGAGGATAAGTAAAGCTTCGGCCACATGCATACATGAAATTATTTGACTCATTTTGTGGCAAACACTACTTATGAAAAATGGAACTCTAATATGTTTTGTAAATATTTGGATATTGAAAACGGCTAATAATGCCGCATTGTATAAAGGTGGGAAATGGACTAAATGGGCATGAAATGCCACATTGAATGAAAAAGAGTTTGTGATCAAATGATGGGCCCCTTATGTTAAAGTGGTATTTTACGTGATATATTTTCATTGAGTAATGAATTGTGTTTGAAAAAGTAATTGCATTTTGAATACCCGAAATGATTCAAAAAGTGAAGACCGCGTCCCTGGGTCTGGTTCAACCTCGTAGTTTGAAGTCGGTGAACAAGTACAAGCAGCCTTCACAATAATGCAACCAAACTTGTTAGGAGGATTAAGACCTTATAAAGAATGATTTACAATTAGTTGAACTCATGGAATATGTTAGAAAGATTATATGATCAACTTGTTTAATTAGATATTGAGATCTTGATTTGGAATGGACTTAACGTTTTGTTTTAAATGGAGACCTAAAGACTAAAGAAGCGAATTTTCGAGGAAGTTTATTGCTTAAGGCTTATGATCCACCCTAAAAGGTTTAATAGTATAAAGATTTGAAGCAGAATTTTGGAGGTAAAATATAAAGTAGGATATTACATGATCTGTGGCTTTGGGTTTAGTATGCTTGTATATGGAAGTTTACATCAAATAGTCAATGGTATTTTGCAATTAATTAGAATTTCTAAATGAGTGTGGAAACTTATTACTATAGACTTTGCGATAAGGTTACCAAGAACCTTTGTTGATGATAATGTTTCATGGCAATGCTTTGTTTATGGATAAAGTCTAATAATTTTCTATCAGCCTAGCTTCTCGGTATTAAGGAGATTTTGAGAATGAGATGTTTGATTTTATGGTATGTAATAAGAATTCTTATTTTACTTCTATAATTTGACTTCACCTAAAAAAAAAAATCTAAGTACTAAGTTGAGTTTTGATAGTAGCTTTCATACTTAGGCTAATGACTAATTGGGGAAAGTAATCACAAGTGGAAATATTTGTTGAGAGATATTGTTTTGAACTTGAAAAGTAATTAGAATGAGTTCTTAACTTTGGTTAAATTTTCTTGTAAAATAGCGTTAAGGTAGTAATGAGATGATACTTTCATAGAGGTTTATGATAGAAGTTTATGATCCCCTATGTGTTACGATCATGTTGGAGAAAAAAAAAATTAACACGTTAACTTGTGCAATTGACTGCTGAAAGGATAACCCTAAATGAAGATAATTTGGAAGAAAATCAAGGTACACATAAGAGTTATATTGATAATCTCAAGCAATATTTGGTATTTGAATTTAGTGATTATGTTATTTGAAAGTTTGCTTATTGAGTTACAATGAGATTTGGAGAGAGAAAAAAAAACTAAATTTTTGGTTTATAAGACCATTTGAAATATTATGAAAAGTATATGTCTTGGTGCATTAAGTCATTTTAGTTTGAAGTCCATGTGACGCCCCAAAACCCGTCCTGACAATCCTTGTCAACTCACTTTAAGTCTATGGAACCTGGTATCCTGTGACATCGACTCACGTCTCTCGTGATACCGAGACTCATCCCGCATATTTAATTCATAAATACACAAAATAACTTCATACAGTTCGTATACAAAACTTGAGAGTTATAGCACCTCACTCACACATGTCTCGTATATCGAGACTCATCCCTGCATATTTAATTCATAAATACACAAAATAACTTCATACAGTTCATATACAAAACTTGAGAGTTATAGCACCTCACTCACACATATGGTACAAATATGTGCATTAGAACCAAATGTTGTTCCAATATAATAAAACATGATATGTATTACGAGTACGCTTCTCATACATATACTAAAAATACATTATACATAACCCGACCCTCTTCTTCTCAACCGTCACTAGGAGCGCTCGCCCGCCGCGACGTGAACTCTGCATTTCTGAAAGTGGGGTCCCATTAATGGGGTGAGCTACGCCAAGAGAAACAAAACGTACTGTGTGGCTACTTCCCCACCTAGGTGCACATGCAAATGATCATTTCACAGTCACACAAACAACAAAATCCATGCAAATATGCTGTCCTATCATGGAAAAAAAAAACTACATGCATGTATGAGACGACACTCTACATGCCCTATGTACCGGGTCAACCTTCTACCCACCACCCAATGCAAGTGCCAATAGGGAATCAATACTGAGTCAGTCACACAACCCGTAGTCTATGTAATATTTATTTAATCATTTCGTGTCTTTTTAGGCAACAGAACTTTTCGGGGTCTCACCGTGGGTCTCTTACACCCTCCGACATTTTTCGGGCTTTCACCGATGGATACGCTGTCTAACTAGGTTTTCAGGATTTTCACCTGAGGGGGTGTCTATCATCTACTCTGCTTATGATCGATACTATTCATTTTCCATTTTCATTTAACACTGTGTGACTCAATTGGACTTTGTCCCATTCTCGAGCCCACACAATTCAACACCAAACGCAATGCTAAATCAGTACTATGTACACACACCCATGTAATGCGGTGATTTGTCGTACACCAATGCAATGCAATTGTGCCTTTGCACCCACCACCTAACTCATGCCCAATGTATGAAGACCTCACATGGACATTTTACCTTAGCTAATTATGTGTGCACCATGAACCCTCATGTCTAATGCACACAGTAGTTCATATATTCAGTTCAATATCAATTTACATGTTGTCATGCTAGAGTTCCACACACTTAATTCAATACATCATGCAAACATACATTCCCATAACTCCTAACATCACTAGGTAATAGAGGTCATGGCTCATGTCTCCAGGCTGGGACATAGCACCTCAGTCCTACAGGCTGCAACATGCTAAAACATGGCCATGTTCAAGCACAACACATATAACTCCAATTGTTTGGAATACACAATAAAGTCATCATGTCATCTCTTAAACGAGAGATGGCACTTTGATCTACAATTCACAATGGCTTAAGATTCAAGCCTCATACCATCATAACTGAGTATAGAATTAACCTCTGCATATCACAAAATCCATGATTTAAAATTGACTTGGGTGCTAAAGGAGAACAGTTTTGGAAACACTGCTTTTAATGTAGCTACCGCCAAACAAGACCAGAAGTCCGGCCTGAACATATCTCCCTTTGAATGCATTTCGAGTCATGAGTTGAAAGTTGATAGCCCAATTTCAAGGGAGATATGTTCTTCTATAATTCTAAAATTACCTAGAAATTAATCATTCAATTCATGTGTGACGCTGGGTTATGGCTAAACAAAGTCGCGCGATTCAACACAACACAGGAAAATTGCCTGAACCTAACTCCACTTTGAGTGAATTTATGAGTCAAAAGGAGTCGGAAATTGGATAGACCTATTTCAAGGAAATATGTTCTACTATAAGCATAGTTTACCCAGCAATTAGAATCATTCAATTTTGATGTGTGATGGGCAAGTTATGGCCAAAACACAATCATGGGGTCGAAGGGAAAAAAAAAACTGGGTAGCATCTCCCCTAAAACACAAAATTTACCCTATACACAAAATCTCCTCCATTGAGGTTCACAACCAAACTCAACCAATGCCATTTCCATGGCCCCAAGCAAGGAAAATAACCAAATAAGCAAAGTCCCTACCTCTTATGGGATCAAGTTCTTGATCCTTCAACCTTGCAAAAAATGGAGATGTTTGACTCCTCCTCCTCCTTTCTCTTCCTTTCTTTCTTGCTTAGTTTTCTTGTTTCCTTTCTCACCTCAGTCCATGAACTGACCTTGCCCAGCAACTCCCTTCCTTTCTCGCCCTCACTAAATCCTCTCTTCCTCACAATGCTTGATTCATTCTCATCCTTCTACTAAGCTAGAACCTATTCCTATGGTGATAGACAAGTTCTCAACCACTTGACACTTGTCCTTGTTGACACTTGTCCTTGACTAGGACAAGTGTCTCTCATGCCACCAAAACCCCCACTAGTTTCATGCACCAAAGAGGTATGACACTTGGTCTCCAATTGCCCATTAGTCTAGTGTCACATGGTGTGACGCCCTAATTCTCGAGGGGTCATTTTTGTACTTTTTAAACAAGGTCTACAAAGTGTTCGCGGAACAAGGTTCATGTAATAAAGGACACTAAACAAGGCACTATCGCAGGTCTCTGCCAGATAATGCTATGCACATCAGGCGCGATCGCCGTAAGTAATATGTGCGCAAATACATGCAATACTCAGCGCTCGTCACTAAGTGTCAGGCGTAGCTATGAGCTCTATCGCGCATGCCGCTGCGTTTCTGTACTGCGGAAGGCCAAGTACTCCATCGCGACACTACCTGTAAGCCCAGCCCTATCGCAACACCAAGGTTGTGTCGCGACACCAATAAACCAAGCCTTGTCGCGACAGAGAAAGTTCTGTCGCTATAGACTCTAGCCTCCCATTGAAGTGCCGCTGTCGCAACACAAAAGGTCATGTTGCGACACGGAACCGACCACCATACGGCCAACCCTGTCGCGATAGAAGGAAACTCTGTTTGACATACTTCAGTCTCACACTGGAGTACCACTGTCGCAACCCAAAAATCTATGTCACGACACACACAGCCCGACTACCTAAAGCCATGTCGCGAAACCTAAACCTCTGTTGCGACACAGGGCTAGCCTTCTCTGTCGCGACAAGGAATTCTCTGTAGCGACAGAGCACCCATTGGAAACCTGTCGCGACAGGCCTTCCCATGCAAGCCCGTGCACACGCACAAGCGTAGGTCCTCTGTCGTGCACGCAGTTGCGCCTATTGCACACGCCGAGCCCTTCATGTCGCGACACTACTATAGTGTCGCGACCCAAAGCTGGAATTTGGGTAGTAGCCCACCCCAGTTGATGGCCTGCATTTTTTTTGTTAGCATACTATGAAATCAACCTAAATTTTCCATATCACTATAAAAGCCACTGAAATCTAGAAAACTCGCCAAAATGTATATATTATACAAAATGAGCTTAATTACAATTTGTCTGTAATTACAAATTACAAAAAAACTGGTTCTTCTACCCAAAATTTACAGAATACAAAACAAGACCATATCTTGTCTCTTCTTTGCCACTAGGTCCTCGGATGCGTCCCATCCCTAGGTGAACCTTCAGTACCTGAAATTATTTCCCACGATGAGGTGAGCAATGCCCAGTAGTTGAATTTTCCTACATGGGTTACTCCCCACCTAGGTGCTCATGCAATGACAACCACACAAACATTCAAGTAAATCATGCTTATCCCTACTTCTTGAATGTCTACATGCCCCATCAATCCCATGCCTCGAGTCCTCACCATCGACTCCCCCTCACACATGCACGGCTATGTATGAAATGGGGCCAAAACAAAGATATTTGTTTTATTTGTGGACAACCCTCCGATATAAATAGTGGACATACTCCGATAAATAGATATTGTGGACAACCCTTCGATATATATATTGGACGTACTCCGATAAATAACTTTGGTCAACCCTCCAAAGACATGTCATGCACTTACGCCTACTGTTCTATGGTGTCCCCGTGCATATAAAATGCAATATGCCATTTTCATGTTAATATATCTAACATGAATATACTAACATTGTTCATACACAAGCATCATGTTATTCAACATCAGCAATAACACAAACAATACAATATGGGCCAACTAATGGTCCGGGTAATCCTATCTCAAAATCGCCTCGAACACCTAACTGGACTGCTCAAAAACAAATTCCTAAAATCTTAGCACTACCCCCATATCTGGGACTAAAATACACAACCATTTTAGCCCCAAACAACCCAACCATTAGGATAGCTCTTAGCCAAAGATTAAACCAAGTAAGAGAAAACCCCCTATTTCTTATAGTTTGTTAAAGCTCCCTAATTCCGGTCTTGATGCGAAGCTCTAGCTACGAGGATAAACTTTCCCTCTTGCTCCGCTTGAAACTACCAATTTGACTGCTGTAAATTTAGAGAGTAGCGTAGAGCTTCTCTATCTACAACTCTCTCTTTCTTTCTTTTTCTGTTTTATTCTTCTCCCATCCCACCTTTGGTCCAAGACAGCCTCGCTGATGTCCACTCATGCCACTGGTCACCCTCTCATTGGCTCCTTGGATTACCTTATCCATTTATCCATCTACTTTGACATTCTTACCCAATTATGGGTCGCACACACTACTAAAATAACCGCATTACCCACCAAATTCGACGAAAATTGGCTCAGAATACCGACCATATCACGACCCATTTAGAGTATCAAAGGGGTTTGGTCAAAAAAGAAAATTCCCGACCAAATTTCCGACCAAAGACCTAACATATTTTACCACCAAATAATTTTGGTCAGAAATTGGTTCAGAATGGGCGGAATTAGCCAAAAAATTACCACCACCTCACGACCAACCAACGACCAAAAATAACAACATGAAAATGGTCGGCAACAAAAAAAAAATTTTAATTTACCCGACCAATTACCTACCAAGCAATCCACTTGAAAATAAATTATCATGAGAAAAATGGTCGGTAACAAAAAATTTTAATTACCGACCAAAATCATCACCAATACCGACCAAGTAACGACCAAAAATAAATCACCATGAAAAATGGTCAAAAAAATTTTAATTACCGACCAAATTTTGGGTCGGTAAATGGTCGGTAATTACCGACCAAATGCAATGTCACAAGGGTATGCTATAGAGCTTTACTCAATTCCACCGAAAACTAAGTGTTGAAGGCTTGAACGTACCGCTCTGGCCGCCAAATCGCATCTAACGATTGAGACTAATCACGCCTATATCACCCTCTCTCTCTGTACTCAAGACCGAACCCGCGGCCTCGAAAAACATCGGCAATCTTTCTCGCCAAAGCAAGAGCCTTTGCCCTATCTTTCTCCTCAATCGAAGCCTTCCCAACGACAAGAACGCCCTTTCCTTGCCCCCACTCCGACCTTAGTCAGCCTCGCCAATTCCATTCCCAATTGTTCGATGCTTTGAAGAAAGAGGGCATCGAAATTGGGGAGGAGTATCGCCGACTGTGGATTCCATTGCCCAGCTTGCTCAGAAGTCCCCATGATTCGAATGAGAGGCGGTCGCGGTATCAAGGGATTTGAAGTCAGTCACATCGGGTTATGCAATGGTCATCTGGTTGTGGAGTTTTCTCTCCTGTTTCGAGAGCTCTTCCTTTTTGCGGCTCGAGAACACGCTTGAAGCGTGAGTTTTAGCACCAGTCATTTAATCTGGTTCACCTTAACGGGTATTATTATCTTTTAATGTGTTCACATTGGTGTTGTAGAGACTCAAGATAGATTAACATTTATGGTACCGTTTTTTAGAGGATAACAAATTAACAAATATGGGTTTCTGTTTTCTGAAGATGATTTGTGCTTTGAATTTACTTTGTTTTATGTTCCGATTATTAATGAAATTTATGCCATTGCATAATGCTTTGATTATTTGGTGCTTCCTGTCTTTCTGTTTTTTTCACCTGCGGTGACTGCTAGAGAAAACACTACACTTGTCAGTCAAAGCATTTATTAAAAGGATGAATTTTGGAAACTTACCTATATGTATTATTATTGTAATGAATACTAGAGTTGTTTCGATTCGATTGTCGACCTTGAATGATGATAAATGGCCCTCTTCTTCCATGGGTCAGCCAACTCAGCTGCGGTGAGGGAAATTCTTATAACACACTTGAATTGTTTACCATGAAAACTTGTGTTTATGAGGATGACAAAAAGTCCAGCTTGTAATTTTTGTTTCCTCGATGAATATATATTCTTCAAGATCCATTTAGGATCGGGTTTTTGCTTACTAAATGCAGAGTGTATGATATGACTTAAGCTTCCGTGGGTATTGGGAGAGAAGTTCCTTGCTATCGTCGTAATTTTAATTGAACAGCCTTTAACCACCAAATTGGTCTTGTATTTTAATGCAGTAACCGAGAAACCTATTTTCTTGATTTGGTCTTGTATTTTCTAGCAAGATCTGTTGCATCCTTCATTTAATCAATTTGATCCTCGATCTAACCAAATTCTTCCGACAATGATTTCTCGAAGTTTTTTAATTTACCGAGGGTAGATTCATTAACATCTTTCACACTAAGAAGAGTACTAATAGCAGTAGGGTCAATATTGAATATCCTCTACCTTGATTTTTTCCTCCTAACTTATCAAGCAAGAATAAGTTAGTCCAGTTTAGCTGATTATTTCATGCTGAAGACATTTCCAACACACACCAGCATATCGGGAGCCTTACTCATTTCTAAAAACTGCAACAATAATAAACCAAGAAAAATTACATGTATTCTAATAATGGTAATGGTTTTTAATCATATTATTTCTCAGATTTTGACTTGAAGTTCTTGGTCTCACATGGTAATTGTTTTTGCATTTGCTTACTGAATATTTAACTCTCCAAACACTCAATTTTCAGACTAAAAAAAATTCAGTTGACTTCATTTTTGCCTTCATCCTACCTTTTATTGTTGATTAGATAAGGCAGTGTTTGGGATAATTTTGATTGCTTTTTTCTTGTTTTTATTTTTGAATAGACCGGGAGGAATGCCATAGAAATTGAGGTCATATCCTATCCGAAAATGAAGAAAATCAGTGGCCCTGCTGCTGCAATTACTACAGTGCTGATTTTTCTTCTATGATGAAACATGCATAACTCCTTCATTAGAACTCAGATTTGGGGTGTTCTAGACTCTATGGAAAGCCCTTTGAGTCTAGATATCAACCCATATATAGTTTGATAAAAATTGAGGTCATATCCTATCCGAAAATGAAGAAAATCAGTGACCCTGCTGCTGCAATTACTGCAGTGTGCTGATTTTATTCATGATTTGAAACATGCATAACTCCTTCATTAGAACTTGATTTGGGTGTTCTTAGACTCTGCTGGCGCCCTTGAGTCTGAATCCACCCATAGCTTGATAAAAAATTGAGGCTCATCCTATTTGAAATGAAGAAAATCAGTGGCCCTGCTGCTGCAATTACTGCAGTGTGCTGATTTTCTTCATGACTTTGAAACATGCATAACTCCTTCATTAGAACTTGGGATTTGGGGTGTTCTAGACTCTATGGAAAGCCCTTGAGTCTAGATATTTTCAAAAAAGATCTAACAGAAAAACCTATTTAGATCCCAACAAACATGTAATTGATCTCCACTCTAATTAAGAAGAATAACTTGTTCTCATATGAAAAAATTATTACCCCTGGCTCTAAATGGTGGAATTGGGGACAAATGGGAGTAGCCAAATGATATAATTTAACGAGATCAAGATTTTGCAGGTTGGTAGATGTTTTACTTGGGGTAACATTAAGTTTAAAAAGTGTAATATTATCTTATGAATTGCTTCTTCTTTTTGTTCTTTCACTAGAAATGATTTTGGAATTTGTAGTATTCTGGAGATTGAGTCAATTCAGGCCTGAAATTTGAATATTTAAGTGAAATTTCATTTTATTTCTTGATTGGCAGTGGAAGGATTTGATGTGTCATTTTTTTAGACTTGTGCATACACACTAATATCCCATGTCTCCAAGATGCAATTTTTGTGAACTTTGCTAACACAAATAGGTTGTTTTTGATGCATTCATCGTTATTCTACTTGTTGATTTCAACTTTTCTTTTTGCCTTTTTTATTGGAATTGAAATGAAATTGGCAGAATTTTTAGATATCTGTAGGTTATAGAATAAGATTTCACTGTTCCAATATTGAGAATGTTGTTACTTAGTCATTCCTAGTGCATTTGTTGGTTGAGGTGAGGCATATACTTCTAAATGGTATTGAGTTTAGTCATTCCTCTGTTTAAGGATTTAAACTTGGATCTGAGGCACATACAACAGAAGTAATAGTGGAGAAATCCGGAGCTTTACGCGTGACTTCTGGTATTCAAGGCTTGGCTTTGTTGAAGACAACCTGCAGTAAGTTTGAGCTGCTTATTTGGCCCCCGGCTCCCATATCATTCAATATTTCTTTCCTTGAACAAGAATGGGCCATTTATATACCTGCACTAGATATATGCAAAACATGATCATGCACTTCTCGAATTTTTTATTTGAGTAGTTGGCTTTGTGTATTTTAAATCAAGGCCCATATCCTTTGGAGAATGGGTAATTGCTTTGGTGCAATGTCGTGATTTCCACACAAGTATCAGTTTCACTTTGTGTAAATTGCTGAAGTTCGAGTACTGCAAAACATAATTATTTCCACTCCACAATATTTCTCCAAAATTAATTTATCCTGACCTTTGTTATTTATGAGTCAAGAAATGCATATATAACCATGCATATATAACGTGGTCCTGCTGCTGCAATTACTGCAGTGTGCTGATTTTCTTCATGATTTGAAACATGCATAACTCCTTCATTAGAACTTGGAATTGGGTGTTCTAGACTCTATGAAAAGCCCCTTGAGTGTAGAATCCTTCCATATATAGCTTGATAAAAATTGAGGTAATATCCTATCCGAAAATGAAGAAAATCAGTGGCCCCGCTGCTGCAATTACGGCAGTGTGCTGATTTTCTTCATGATTTGAAACATGCATAACTCCTTCATAAGAATCTTGGATTTGGGTGTTCTTCTATGACTCTATGGAAAGCCCTTTGAGTCTAGAATCCACCCAAATATAGCTTTTGGATAAAATTTTGAGGTCATATCTCATCCTAAAATGAAGAAAATCAGTGGCCCTACCTGCTGCTGCAATTACTGCAGTGTGCTGATTTTTTTCATGATTTGAAACATGCATAACTCCTTCATAAGAATCTGATTTAAGTGTTCACATTCTATGGAAATCCCTTGAGTCTAGAATCCACCCAAATATAGCTTTCTGATAAAAATTGAGGTCATATCTCATCCTAAAAATGAAGAAAATCAGTGGCCCTACCTGTTGCTGCAATTACTGCAGTGCTGATTTTTTCATGTGATTTGAAACATGCATAACTCCTTCATAAGAATCCTGGATTTGGGTGTCTCTATACTCCCATGGAAAGCCCATTGAGTCTAGAATCCACCCAAATATAGCTTGATAAAAAATTGGAGGTCAGTTATCCTATCCTAAAATGAAGAAAATCAGTGGCCCTACCTGCTGCTGCAAATTACTGCAGTGCTGGATTTTTCATGATTTGAAAACATGCATAACTCCTTCATAAGAACTTGGATTAAGTTCTATGACTCTATGGAAAGCCCACTGAGTTAGCTACCTGACCATATGCTATTTAATAGCACAAAATTCTGCCATGTATTTTTGAAATTTAGGTTAGAGTACCAAGTGTACTAATCACTTGAATGAAATTTATATGAATATATGAGCTGATTACATGATATAGTATGAATTTATGAATGATATGGATATAATAACATAGATAGGATTAAAATTGAAGAAATCAAGAACATATCTAAACTAAAATTTTCCTATAACACGACGAAATACTGCATTCTCTAGCAACCATTTGAAAATGCATCATTGTAAACGATTATAGTTGTCAAAGCTTTTTTGATGGATATATAGTTAGCCGTGAATACATCCGCCCAAAGGTATTACAACGGTCAGATACACCGGATTGTCCTGAAGTGAACAGTTTACGAAAAGGATCTAATTAAATGATCATGATTTAATTTAAATTGCATATATTATGTCATTTTGGTGCCTCGCTTCCTCGCTTGTTCTCTGCAAGATTAGATATATAAATAGTAATGCAATTTGCTAAATCAAGCCGGACAGCATTATTATTTATATATCTTATTTATGTACTTGAGAACTACGCTCGAGGTCGAATGCATACATAATGAACATGCACGGTGGATCTTTTTTGAATCGTAACTTTTGTAAATGGATTAGGACCAAACCTATTGAAGAGAAACCGTTGGATCGTGGAAGGGGAGTGTGGAGGTGGAGGCGTATGTGTAGTAGGTTGCATATCACACGCCGTAAATATAAATTTATCGAACCACAATGGATGGTTAATGAACATAAAAATAATTGAGGACAATATGTTTGTTTACTAAATTGATTTTTTTGTGACTATTATGGAAGACGATCGTGAATGATGTACGAGGGGCGATTTAGTGAATGGAATGTCTTCTAATGAATGGGGGATAAAGTTGACACCTTGTTTGCCGCTTCCGAGACATCCTCGAGTGTGTGAATGGTGGCAATGTGCTCTATAAGATGTCCTTGCACTTTAGTTAAATGTCAGAATAAGAAGTTTTTGAATGTTGAGACTGTGAAGGTGCATTTGTATAGAAATGGTTTTGTGCCGGATCACTATGTTTGGATATACCATGGTGAAGCAAGTCCAATCGCAGGTGTTCGTTCGCAGACTGATGTCAAGAAGTGAAACCGATCAGATGGTCTCTGCATAATATGAATCACACTACATACCATAGAATGGCTTGTGATGCTGCGGGTCCCGACCAACCCGGATGAGGAACCCACCGCCGGAAGGTGAATTTATGACATGATTCGAAATGGAGACAAACTCGTATATGAGGGAAATTTGCCATTACCCAACTATCCGCACCGTGAGGATGTTAGAAACAAAGTGCGCATTAATGTGTCTTCGCAGTGCATGGTTTGATGATATGTCTAATTTCATTCAAGAACCGTTGCCACAAGATAACTGACATTGGATTTCTACAAAGACGAAGAAGTTAGTTAGGAGGGTTGTGGGATTACCCGCACAGTCATTCAT
This sequence comes from Tetrastigma voinierianum, assembly GCA_016808115.1. Classification (NCBI taxonomy): domain Eukaryota; kingdom Viridiplantae; phylum Streptophyta; class Magnoliopsida; order Vitales; family Vitaceae; genus Tetrastigma; species Tetrastigma voinierianum. Next base: position 41,978 of record JAEQBH010007195.1, read on the forward strand.
TGTTGTGCGAATAATCGTATGATATACTGGTGATGACAAGTGACTCAATGGGGCTTGTAAAAATGGGCATGCTCGATACAAGCAAAAGGTTAGGGGTTCTAGAAATAGATTGTATATACGTGGAAGTTGAAGGTGCCGTATGTTGAAGATGCACTATTTTCTCCAATAACACTCCAGGCTGCGAGATTGTATGCATCAACCGCAACAAATGCAATGAAATGAGGTGGCATTCGTAGCATCATATGGAGGATTCGTGAAGATGTGTCACCCTTCCGACAAGCCCCCGCTTGGAAACATTTTGATGGGTGCTTCCCTGATTTTTCATCCGAAGTTCGAAATGTTAGGTCATTATTTCACATGGTTTTCGTACCAAGCGCAATAATCCGACAGCCATTACTCTTTGTGGCCTGTGGTGCAGACGCCAGATAACTTGCCTCCCGCACTTATGTGTATGAAAGGAGGAATTTATGTTTTGACCGTGTTAGTGCCGGGCCTACGAATCCAAAGGGAAGATAGATGTGCTTTGCAGCCATTGATAGCGGAGTTGAAAAGTCTGGGTGGGGTGCTGGGGTTCAAACTTATGATATTTCCAAATCCAAGAAAATTTTCGGGACGCGCGTTTCATGTGGACCATAAATGACTTTCCAAATGTATTCTATGATGTCCGGTGGAGTACTGCTGGTATGTTGGCATGTCCGCATTGTATGGAAGACTCTGATGCTTTTAGATTAATTAAGAGCCGGGAACAATCCGTTCCGGTAATAACCATCGGAAGTTTTTGCCTTATGAATCATCCGTATCGACTTTGAATAATCAAAGACTTCATTAACAGAGCGTTACTAAACAAATTCCCCGGTGTTAGATCCGGGGATGAAATTCTAAGGATTTGAATAATGTAGGTTGAGGAAGGCATAGATGTCGATGCCGAGGTTGTGAATGCAAATATATCTAAGACTGTGGTGGAATAAGAGAAGTATTTATGGATTTGTTCATCAAGGGAACACTCGCTTCTGTGCACAATCTCATGTTATGCGATATCGAGAAGAATGTGTTTGACAATATTTTCAATACAGTGTTTAACATTCCAGGAAAACTAAGGACACGCATGTCAAGAGATGAGTTGAATAAATATTGTCAAGCCGCCCTCAATTTACAGACCCTGTCACCAATAAATACCCCTGACAGCTATTTGTTCAATAAATCACGTAGTTAGCGATGTGTTGAGTGGGTAAAAACCTAGATTTCCATGGTTATGCTTCTAACTGGGAGATGTGTGGATGCGAAAACTTTAAGATGTTTGGTATGAAGAGTCACATTGTCATGTATTCATGCAGTTGTTACTAATCAGCCGAGAATTCCCCGCCAAATAGAATACGGGAGCCGATAACTCGAGATTTCGGCCTCTTCAAGTAATCGACTTCTTCATCTGACCGATGAGGAGCTGGAGGAACTGATGAACAAATTCGCTATCTTGGTGCAATCTGGCGAAGATCTTCCCTCCAGTTTTTGACTCAATGGAACATCTTCCGCGCACTCGCTTACGGCTGGGATCGCCGGTCCACTCCATTATCGGATGTATCCTCCGTAAAGGTAATATTAATTCAATTAAATCTAATTCTTTTCCCATATATATATATATATATATATATATATAAGATATATATATATATATATATATATATATATATATATATACACACACACATACATGACTTATAATATCTAATAATCTTTCAGAGATACTTGAGGAAAATAAAGCATAAAAATCATGAACAAGGCTCGTGCAGGGTTCTATATCAATTGGGTATATTATGGATGAGGCTGCCAAATTCGCATCATTCTATTTCAAAGAAGGAGATCCAACTCTTCCACTTAAGGACAAGCGGAATGAGGTTTATCTTGATGACATTGTGGATGATGATATGTTTGAAATTTTCAAGCCTCCGGGTAAAGCAATCGGTGCCGAAGGGAAACGGTATCTAGCACAATGAATATACCGCAGCTCATCTATATGTCCTAAATGAATTGTCCGTGAGGTTCCAACCATTCATAAAGTAAGTAGTTGCTAAAAGTCAAATGAGATATATTTAGCATGTTAATTTACTATTTCCTCTCTGAATGTATCCATTTTCTCTAATTTCACTTCTATTTTAAGTGTATTCGCTATTAAAACTGCAAACGCTTCCAAACTTGAATGACTAAGCCGGCCAATGCCTCAATGAGCAAAGAATTTCCATCGTGGATTTGAAAAATACGTGATGTTTACTAAACATGAAAATCACAAAACAATTGTGTAATGTTCGATACAAATTTATAATTGTAATCTCAATAATACATTGATTCGACATGTGTTCATAATCGTGCAAATAAAATTTCCAATCATTATCTTCGAACTATAGCACGAGGTCCCCTAAGAGAGGTTAGAACTTACAACGGTTACTGTGTGAATGGTTTTAAATTTCACACTGAATCGTATGGGAGTTACCGGCAAATGCATACGGTATGCATTAAAGGGATCCGATACAATGAAACTCGAATCGACTTATTACGGACTCAGTCGGTTGATCGAAATAGAATTCTAGCTTTCCTGCGAAAGAACTCGGTGTTATTCAAATGTGAATGGTTCGACCCAACACCACATGTCGGTATGGTTGTCCATCCTCGATATAAACTTGTCGATGTGCACGATAAAAACGATTCAACAAGTATGAACCTTTGCCTTGGGCAAGCATAAGCATCATTGTGCTTATTATCGCGGAATATCCCCGGTCGGACCGGTCCTAGAATGGATTGGAAAAGCTGTGTGCAAGATCAAAGCTAGCCCAAATTGACATCCCCGCATCACCAAGTAATGATGTCATAAACCAAATTTTTCAAAATGATGACAATGATGCTATAATCGGCCGTATGGGGGACGAAGACGTCCTTTAGCTTCACTTTCCGAGATGGATACAAGTGGGGATGTAGATGTTCATGAACATTTAATTGATAATGAGGAAGAAACGAAAGTGATGAAGAGGAGTTTGAAAAATGATGTTACTACATCCGAAGAAGAAGACGAACCGGTATTTAGATGACTCTTTACGAGAATGAGTAGTTAGTGAGTTTTAGCTTATTTCAATCGTTAATCATGTTTGCTTTATTTTCATTGCCTTATGTATTTTACTTGATGCTTAGCTAATCACGAATAATGTGTTGCTTATTATTTTTAACAGATATGGCACGTGGACGCAGGTAGAGGCAACACGCTGCCGTCGCATGCTCTGTAGAGGGGGCAACAATGCTCTCGTGTATGCCCGATCTCAGCAGGGTCGTGGGTCGATGAGTAACTCACAAACAGGCCGTAGAGAGGGAGATTGTGAATGTAACAAGCAAAGACGGGGATCAGCAGACTGATCCACATCATGGTCCTGAGATTGTGATGAATGATCAAGAGACATGGGAGGGAGATGATGAAGATGTTGGAGAGTCTTCCTCAGAGCACCCTACAGACGAGACTCTCCCTATCAAGCCAAGCCAGAGCCGACAATTGATAATCCGTAAGATATGAAACTTAACTAATGATTTATCCATTTCTTAATTTATTTCTTACTTATGAAATTTTGATTAAGGTGACGAAGTTAGAGCCGTCTGGGTCCAATTTCTAGGGTTCCTTCGAGGACAATTTTCGTAAAGTCCTTAAACCTCATGGACATAATTGGAAGTCACCGATGATAGAGACCGATTGATGATTTGAGAGAATTTAAGGTATATATTACTACTTAACATTTTACATCAATTATTTATTCTTTGTTCACTCGATGAAATATGTTTAAATTACAATTGCAAGAAGTTTATAGGTGGACACAAATTCCAAGGAGGCTCAAAGGGTGTTCTACAAACATGCCGCCACGGTATAAAGACTCGTGGTACGAGGTCAAAGATAAATGGTTGAAGAAGAAAGAGCAAGTACGAGTGTCCCCGATCATGTTTTCCAGGAGTGAGGAGAAGATGGGAAGATCCTGATTGAGGAAGAGGTGTGGAGAAACGCAGCGCAATCGTCGCCAGCTGGCCGAGGAGGGTAGGGTATGTCTAACACACCAGGATCTCGCTCTGCGTGAGCACGAACGAGCATTGGTATGATTTCTAATTTACACTTCTTATGTTTATTACTTTGTGAATCAGGTTCAATTATGCCTATTTTTCATTTCTCGAAGGATTTTTTTTCATTTGAATTAACGTATGTATTGTTTGTAATTAAAGACACGCAAGGAGGTAAGAAGCCCGTTGCTCCTCGCTTATTCGTATACACGCACACTAAGGGGCATGATGATCGACTTTGCTGATCGTAGAGACTTCGCGGCAAGAATGTAAGTTTCTTTTAAAACAAATCACTTTTTTTTTTTTTCAGCATAAATTAAAATACTTATTTTTACTCATTTTTATCCGTATAGGACCCTGTGGTTGGTGTGAAATGCTGGATTCAACGCATGTAAAAAAATATAATGAAAAGATTTTATCTCTTTTTTTTTTTCAAGATCAATTAAAATACTTATTTTACATGTTTATTAGACAAGATATAGAGGAAATGTTAGCCGACTCAAGCGCATTCCCGCCTTTGTCGCATCAATGTGCTAATATATGTTTGAATTATTTCCAGATTTATTAACACTTTAACCGTAATTTATATAGTTAATTGGATATATTTTTGTGAGAAGATGTGATGGGCCAAGTGGCCATTTTACTCATTTTTATCCATATGTAACTGGTGGTTGGTGTGAAATGTCAGGGACAGTTGCCATGTTATCGGTGACATGTTGTATTTTGGTAGAGCTCCCGCACAAAGGAGACTCTCGCCTCGATTTTCGCAACTCGAGTCTTGGAGAAAGGGACGTTAATGAAGTGGTGTTTCGTTACCCGACATCCATGAATATTCGCGCAGTTGATCGTCATTGAACGGACCCTGAAACATGTAAAAATATAATCCAAAGATTTGGTTTATACTTCTCTTTATTTTTTTTTTTAAGATAAATTAAAATACTTATTTTATGTTTATCGGGCGAGATATGAGGGAAATGTTAGTCGGCCACCTGCCGTATTCCCGGGCCTACTACCTTCATGTGACGGTGCAATGTAGTTCTCATGCATCGCCACCGCTGGATAATCGATTTGGTATGAGGTCGCTGATGGCAAGGAGAAGATGCCCGCCTACGGCGCCGGGTTCATCGACATCATCACCCCACTTCGCATAGACGACCGTATTATGAAGCCCATCAGACCATTTTCGAATTTGTTCGACGATGGAGGACTTTCAGACGCTGCATAAATGCTACACAAGACACTGTCGATACCGAGCGACGCCGATCGACTCGAGGATGATAGGAAGAGTTAAGGCCCGCGCTTGATCAGCTTACAAAGAAGTGTCGTAGTGGATCACAGTTCTCCAACCCCGACGATCTACTCCTGGGATTGTTCGGCGCAATGCTCCGGGCCTACAAAGATCTACTCCAAAGACTCCATAAAGAAGACCTCGGCAAAGAACCGCATCGTGATTAGCAAACAGCTGCGCCTCTCTACCCCAAAGAGACGACATCTCACCATACGGACTCGATACATCTCAAAGATCACGATGATGACACTAGGTTGATGATTGAGTGTATTGCATACTTCTTTTTTTTTCTTATACTTGGATTTGGGGGAATTCATGTTTTTATTTTCTCTGACTTATTACTATATATATGCAAAGATATATTAGTTTGCTTGTTTTAAAATATATTTTACTCTTTTTATATAATATGCATGCACTATTGTGCTTTTCTTTTGTTTTGTAATCTTAATATGTATATATATATATATATATATATATATATATATATATATATATATAAAGCACCAAAAAATTAATATTTAGCCGGATCGACTGCGACTAAACCGACTCAAAAATTTTTTTTTTAAACACTAACCAAAAAAAATTGCTTTATTTACCGACCGACCACACCAAAAAATTTGTTTAATTAATTTAACACCATTTGTAGACCATATAATCACCACCATCGAAGAATTTATCGTATCGAGCCTTCACCGGTCGGTAATTACCACCATTTGGAGACCATTTAACGACCAATGGCATTAAAAATTTTGGTCGGCAAAATGGTCTCCAAATGGTCGGTAATTACTCGACCATCGGGAGACCATTTACTCGACCAATGGCATTAGTACTTTGTTTGCAATGGTTTCCAAAATGGTCGGTATCAATGAATATTTGGAGACCATTTACCTAATTGTCGGTATTAGAATTTGTCGTAACATTCTTTCCAAATGGTCGGGTAATTACCGACATTTGAATACGGTCGCTAAATTTTCGTTGGTAAATGGTCGGTAAATATCGGAAAATAGGCGAAATGGTTTGGTTTGCAATACCGGGAAATGGTCGGTAATTTATCTGACTAATTGATTTTTTTGTCAGTAAAATAATTACCGACCGGGAAAATTCATGACCAAATAATTTAATGCAGAATCGGCCCAGAATGGGTTTACCGACCAAAAATATACTGTTTACCGACCAAAAATTTGGTCGGTAATTCGGTGATTTTTAGTAGTGACATGTCTCCTAAGGGTCCCACTTGAACCCTTTGTTTGAGACATCCTACACTTGACACATAGTGCAATGTGAGCCACTCATCACGTGCCAAGTGTCTCATGCCACTCTCGGTGCCTCAAAACACGTGCAATTCCGACTATTTAGAAATTCGACAAAATTCGAGTGTGGAGAAGGATCTTGGCAGACTATTTAACGGCAGCCTGTTGTTATCTGAGACGAAAGATTCCCGATTGCTTGATCAAAATTATCGCTTTACCCTTCTTTAAAATCTGATTTTCTAAGCCTTACATGGCACCCCATGGTTGGCTCCGATCCGCCGACATGCATGAAAATTGGCCGTCTCTGAATTCGATTACGCTTTGTTTGATTTAACTAGATTTTGCAAGACGATTCCAACGACGTGATCCGTTTCATCATTCGAGATCTAGGAAAAAAAATCTAGGGTCTTATCTGTACCGACCGAGCAAAATTACCGTTTTGCCCTTTTTCCGGAAAATACATTTTTTCCCGGGTTTCACAATCCATCTAAGTTCATAATGACTTTTATATTTTGGCCTTGAGTAAATAAGTTCTTGGTCTCTCTTATGCTATGACATAGGAGCCTATTCTTATCAATTTTTGGAGACTAAACTTATCAAAAGTATTTGTTCAAATAGAGATGTGATAGAAATAAAAAAATGATATTTCTTGTTATTGTCAAGTTAGTAAAGCTCTAGTCAGACAATCATAATATTTGAGAGATATTTGTGAGTTAGAAAATTTGATAAGAAAATGATATTCAAAAACTAGTTAAATACCTACTTATATCAAGTTTAGAGGACTAAACTTTTGTTAAGGGGGAGGATGTAGCACCAAGTAATTTTCAAAGGGATAGAAAAAAAATAATTCTTTTAAAAATTAAAAAGGGCATAAGGGTAATTCTCCTATGAAACCCTATGTATAAATAAAAAATAATAATAAAAATATTTTATTATTCATTGGATCCTTCGTTTCTCTGTGTAGTCTCTCATGATCGTAGAACTCCATAAGTTAGGGTTTGAAGAAAAGCTTTCAAGAGGTAAGATTTTTCCTAGATCTTACTATAGCGAATCGAATATATATATATATATATATATATATATATATATATATATATATATATATATATATATATATATATATATATATTATTTTTGTTCTTCCTTAAGGAGTGGCTTCTTCTTTGTTCGTAATCTCAAAAAAAACCTAGGATATAAGATCTAAGGTTAAAGAAGTAATTCGAAAGGTAAGATCTTTCCTTATTTATTTTCCTATAATTCTTGGTATGTGACTTTAATTTTCTTTAATATTAGATCAACCTCAAGAAATCGCATTTAGATTCACTTTCTTCTTTTTAAAAATAAAATAAATACTAGTTGGTGGTGTCTTAATGAATTGTTTTGATAATGAGACAAAAAAGAAATAAATCTATGAGGACCACCATACGCTTTGAGTTTGTGAAAAAAAAATAAGAGTATAATTAATCGTATTTCACAATGAGTATAGAAAAAATAAAAGAAAATAAATAAAGATATATAAGACGACCATACTTCGAGATTCGTGAATCAATACAAAAAAAGTTATGAGAATTATAGGAATGAATCTATAGGTACGTAATAAGTAAGTTGAAAAGTCAAACGAAACTTGTCACGATTTTTGTCAGAGAATTTAAAAGACATAAAGGGACATTTAGTAAAAAGTCAAAGGGACATATTGTTATGGCAAATATCATTTAATGTTGTTAAATTAAGTCTAAAAGTCTTTCATCAAATTAATATAGAAAACTTAAAGTCTAGGTAATTATTGATATTGGAAAAATAAAAGTTTCTAGATATTCTAATTATTTTAGAAAGAAAAAAGACAGTTTGATGATAAATTCTTAGGGATTAATAATAAACAAATATGAAAAATTTGGAAGATAAAGTTTTATAAATATATGTATTTGATAAGTGATTGATGATATATTAAGGGTATCCAACATGCTAGTCAAGCCGCCCAGCTTGGACAAATGAGGCCCACGGTCCGATTCGAGCCGAGTCTACTGACCTACGGCCAGCCAAACCTTATATTTTTTAGTTAGCAGCTTCTAAGGCAAGGGCCTAATGGACCCAAAAGGCGAGCTGACAAATTCCCAACAATTAAAACCATATTTTTTTTAAATTTTAACTCCTTCCTTTGCTTAAAATTTAATGCACCACTAATTAGAGAGAGATGGATTTTAGAGATAATCTTGAAAGAGAATAATTCATCGAGAAATGCGAATCACCACACATTTATCTACAAATCACACATGTACTTTTTTCTATTATCAGATAACGAAGACCCCTATATATATGGGATCCCTGATAATGAAAGATAAGGAGAATAGGGACCTCTTGTGTTCTCTCTTTCTTCTATCAGTTTCTCTCTTCCTTTCTTCATTCTTTATAGCACGTTATCATCACAAGAGCTCAGATAGACAAACTCACAAAACTAGTAAGGTATTATGAGTATGTATTTTTCTTTTTTCCTTTTCTTTCTTTTCAAAAGAAAATTTTATAGCTAGAAGCTATCAAACTGGATGTTATTCATTGCTTGAAGTTATGAAATTCTAAATTGATAAAGATTTCTTCCATCATTGATTCATAACTTGAAAATGGTGTGATCGAACGAGAAATTTGATCCATAACCTCAAGTTCTCATTTTAAAACATTACCACTTGAGCTCTGATATATTATTATTAAATTTTAAGCTATTAAGTTATAACTGACATTCTTTCACTTTATTCATATTTTTAATATTTAAAAATGACCAATATCGGCTCAAATTTGTCATTCTTGATATTTCGGAAAAGAATTTATTATCTTGGATATTGATGTTGAAACTAATTTTGAGGTGAATCTTGGAAATACTATCAAAGAAGGAAATACTGCATCCCAGCAGGATCGCGCTAAAGCTTTAATATTCCTTCGCCATCATATTGACAAGGCCTCGTGCCAATATCTTACTTCATTACATCCATTAACTTCTCCGAAAAGTTTAAAAGAATGATATGACCATCAAAAGACCATAATACTCTAAGGCCCATTATGATTGGATTCATTTACTACTACAAGATTTTAAGTTGGTCAAGAATTATAACTCAACTTGCTTAAAATTAGCTCTAGCTAAAATTATATGGAAAAAGGCTTTTGATGAGGACATGCTTGAGAAAACATATACCACTTTTCATGCCTCTAATATGCTCCCGCAGTAGCAATATAGAGAGTGTCGTTTTACCAAATATTCCAAGTTAATTGCATGTATCCTTGTAGCTGAGCAAAATAATGAATTGTTATTAAAAAAAATCACTCAATCTCACTCTTCCGAACATATCATCGCTTCAACCAATTCCACAATTCAAGCTAATAGACGGGCAGCAATGCATGCAGTGGGCGTGATAGTTTTTATGGACGAGGCCGAGGCCGTAGTCTTGGTCACCATATTTCTTGGAATCAAAGTGATTATTATCAATCTCATAGTAAGAAAAAAATAACCAGAAGCTTAATCATTTAGAAATATTACCGGGAAAGGCAACTGGGCCACATAACAAAAGGGTTTATGAGACTGAATGCTACAGATGTGGAATGAAAGGTCACTAGTCACATACTTATCGTATGACCAAGCATTTGGTTGACCTGTTATAAATAATTCATTGAGAAATGTGAATGACCACACATTTACCGGTGAATCATTATGGATGTACTTATTACTGTATTAATGAAGACCCCTATATATATGGGATCCCTGATAATGAAAGATAAGGAGAATAAGGACCTATTGAGTTCTCTCTTTCTTCTCTCAGTTTATCTCTTCCTTTCTTCATTCTTTATAACACATTATCAGCACGATTTCATTTTGCTCATTTCGCTTTCATACAAAGATCCATCGATATCCAACAAGTTTTATATCTTTAGTCGCTTGGAATTCATCGGTCTAAATACTCGTTTAGCCGCTGATTTTAACTTTGTTTGAATACTTCTTCCATTTTAACCAATCATTTCGACGTCGACATTCATTCATATTTTGTGGCTCCTGATCTTCATCATAGCTTATGATGTCCATAGCCACTTGGAAAGAAAAAGCATCATCTATAAGGGTAGTATTTCAATCCCATATTTTACCCTTATGTATATAATTAATAGATATCTCATCATTGTTATGTACCGGTACAATCTCATGAGATAATTATTCAATTGATGCCTCTGCAAGGGTTATTAGTTCATCATTTAATCCTTTCACATTTGTATGATCTTCAAGAGCATTGAATTTAACACTTTTCCTTTTCCTAGGAATTGTATCTTTTGAGGTAATAGGTCGTCCGCTTTAATTGTGTTTTAGGCTCATTGGCCATGCTATATTTCAATTTTCCCATTGGAATTTCAATCAGTGTTGGGATATTTGCAGCCTGTATATGTATTTCAGAACTCCGCTGAATCAATGTTTTATCGCAATTGATCTGGGCAAGATTGTAGAAATTAATTATCTTTTGGACCTCTAATCTGGGACATTGCTTAAGTGGGTGAGGGGTAGGGTGGGGGTCAATATGAGAAAAAGATGATTCAGTCCATGTAATTTCTCACCATTATTCTAGAATTGGCTTTTCTCCCCCTAATGGTGGGAAAACATATTCATTAAAATGACAATCTGCAAATCGAGCAATAAAAACCTCACCTGTGAGAGGCTCAATATAGTTATTAATAGATGAAGATTGAAAATCAACATAAATACCAAGACGACGTTGAGGACCTAGTTTAGTTCGATGAGTGGGTGCAACGGGAACATAAACAACACAACATGTAAATGTGAAATATTAGGTTGATAACCTAAGACAAGTTGTAATGGAGATAAATCTTGATTGGTTGTAGAACGAGGGGGAATTAAATTCACAACATGAATAATAGCATACCCCATGCCGGTAAAGACAATTTGGTGTTCAAAAGTAATGGTATATCAATTAATTGCAGACGTTTGATAAAGGATTCAACCAACCCATTATGAGTATGAACATGAGTAATTGAGTATTGAACATCTATTCCAATGGACATACAATAATCAAGGAAGGTTTGAGATGAGAAATTACAATCCATTATCAAGACGAATTGTCTTGATAGGATGATCAAGGAATTATGCCTTGAGCCGAATTATCTGGGCTAGTAATCCCGTAGATGCAACATTCCGGGTAGAAAAAAGGCATACATGGACCATATGGACGCATCAATTAAAACCATAAAATAACGAAAAGGTCCATTAGGTGGGTGAATAGGCCCACAAATATCCCCTTGAATACGTTCTAGAAATGGAGGGGATTCAGACTCAATCTTTGTAAAAGATGGTCTAATATTTAATTTGCCTGAGAACAAGCAATGTAACTAAAATCATGAGATTTTAAAATGTCTACCGTTAATGCATGCCCGTTAGAATTTTGAACTATACGACAAATCATTGAAAGTTCTGTGTCCAAGCCGCTCATGCCACGTTAAAAATGCTGGGTCATTGAACTCTCCGTTCATGACAAATAATGAAATTCAAGAGGTCTAATAGTTATTTGATATAATCCATATGATGAAGAAATCAATTGTTCCAAGATTTGTTTTTCCTCAAAGAATATAAATACCATTTCCATTATGATTCACAGTTTCAATGTGATATCTATTTCGGCGAATATCCTTGAAAATAAGTAAATTTCGATTAGATTTATTAGAATAATACCATTAGGTAGAACAATAGTAGCTCTTCTAGAGCCTTTAATTAGGTCAATGGGACCTGAGATAGTTTGATCATTAAATGGAACTAAAGTTAAGTTTGAAAAGTATTTCTTATCACGTTAAATTATGTGAGTTGTGGCACAATCAACAAGACATGTATCTTCTAGATGATCTTATATATTTTTCTAAAGAAAGATAATTTAATAGGAAGAACTCGATTTGTATTAAATATGTAATAAAAAGTAACATAATAAGCATATATGTTAATCATAGCACACATTGCCATTACCAATAAAATGGTCAATTTTTCCACTTGGATCTTCAATGAAGTCAAAGATATCAAAAAGAGTTAAAGGTATTGCACCATCATTATCAATGAAATTGTCTCAATTTCCATTGCTAAATTTTCGAGGAGACTTGATAAGGATCATTAGATCCATTGTCCCTGACCATTAATAAAGTTGGTCTCACTCTATACGCTTCCTTTGATGGAGGCTTGATACAAGTCAACCAAATGCTTGGTCGTATGACAGGTATGTGACCAGTGACCTTTCATTCCACATATGTAGCATTCAGTCTCATAAACCCTTTTGTTATGTGGCCTAATTGCCTTTCTCGGTAATATTTCTGAATGATTCAACTTCTAGTTATTGAAGTTGTTTTTCTTATTGTGAGGTTGATTATAATCACTTTTGAGGCCTTCATCAATATGATGGGGAAGAACATAAAGCTTTAACAGAATCCTACTGGATGCTGTGATTTTCTGCCTTGATAAAGATTCAAAGATTCATAACATCCAGGTGGATTTCAGCATCCAATATCCAAGATAAATAATTCTTGCTCGAAATATCAAGGGCAGCAAATTCGAGCTTGGTGATATTAGTCATTTTCTAAAATAATTAACAATATATGAATAAAGTGAAAAGATATAAGAAAACTATAGCTTAATAGCTTAAAATTTAATAATAATATATCTGAGCTAAAGTGGTAATGTTTAAAATGAGAACTTGAGGGCTATGGTTCAAATTTCCTTTCTACTCATAAAGAGTATTTTCAAGTTATGAATCGCCGAAGAGTAGCCATGATCACCATATTTCTTGGAATCATGGTGATTATACTCAACCTCACAATAAGAAAAACAACTCCAATAACAAGAAGTTGAATCATTCAAAAATATTACTTGGAAAGGCAACTAGGCCACATAACAAAAGGGTTTATGAGACTAAATGCTACAAATGTGAAATGAAAGGTCACTAGTCACGTACCTATCGTACAGCCAAGCATTTGGTTAACCTTTAGCAAGCCTCCATAAAAGGAAAAGGTAACCAAATTGAGACCAACTTTATTAATGGTCAAGGGACAAAGAATCTTGATGATCCTTATCAAGTCTCCCTCCAAGAAGCTAACAAACAAATTGATGACAATTTCATTTATAATGATGGTGCAATACCTTTAACTCATTTTGATATCTCTGACTTTTTGAAGACCGCGGAAAATTCGACCATTTGATTGGTGATGCAATGTGTGCTATGATTAACATATATGCTTATTATGTTACTTTTATTACATAATTAATACAACCGAGTTCTTCCATTTGGAATTGTCTTTCTTCTTGAAGACATGGATCATTCTTCGAGATGCTCATTTGTTGATCTCTACCACAATCTCTACACAATTTCCATTTGTTAAGAAATACTTTTCAAACTTAGCTTTAGTTCCATTTAATGTTCAAACTATCTCAAGTCTCATTGACCTAATTAAATGCTTCGAAAGAGCTACTATTGTTTTGCCTAATGGCACCAAGTTTCAAACTGATGATGTCCTTTATTCTAATAAATCTAATCGAAATTTACTTAGTTTCAAGGATATTCTCCGAAATGGATATCACATTGAAACTATGAATGATAATGAAGATGAGTATTTACTCATTACTAGGCAAAAACAAATCTTGGAAAATTTGATTTCTTCATCATATGAATTATATCAAACAAACTGATGAATCTTCTTAAATTCATGTTGTCAGCGAACCAGGTTCAATGACCCAAAAGCATTTTTACTATGGCATGAACGACTTGGACACCCGAGACTTTCAATGATGCACCCTATAGTTCAAAATTCTAACGGGCATCCATTAACAAGAACACAAATTTTAAAATCTTAAGATTTTAGTTGTACTACTTTGTTCTCAGGTACCACTATCGTATTCATCTACAAAGATTGCGCCAATCCCCGTATTTCAGAACGTATTCAAAGGGATATTTGTGGGCCTATTCACCCACCTAGTGGACCTTTTCGTTATTTTATGGTTTTAATTTATGTGTCCACTAGATGGTCTCATGTATGCCTTCTTTATACACAGAATGTTGCATTTTCCAGATTATTAGCCTAGATAATTCTGGCCAGTAAGTAATAATTCCCTTTATAACACTGAAACACTCCTAATGAATATATAACATGTTTAGGTATAAAATAAATTAAATTGTATTTTTTTAAATTTAAATTAAAACGAAAAAAATGATAAAACCCAGAATTATACAAGGGACAAGGTTAATTTGGTAAAAATGTCAAAATAAGGACCCAAGGGTCATAAATGAAGAAGTGTATATGACAAAATGAAAATTTGATAAAATGAAGTGGAAATGAAGCCCTAAAATGCAAAAAATGGGAAAAATAGGAATTAATGTGTAAGCCAAACATGGCCTTATGAAGTTTTAGAGTGTTAAGACCAAATTGGTCTTTATAATGAGAGAGTCTCTCATTTAGGCATTTATGTTTTGGAAACCCTAAGGCAAATCCAGTTGAGAGAAAAGGGAGAAGAGTGGGTGATTTGCTCCATAAAATCAAGAGTTTAAGTGATCAAGAAGAAGAAGGAAGAAGAAAGAAGAGAAAAGAAGAGATTGAAGGTAAGAGACTAACCCTAACTTTCCTTAATGTTGTGTTTGGGTTTAGAAAGAACCTTAAGTTGGCTTAAAAATGATGTTGATTGATTTATTTCAGTTTTGGGGGTTACTCTAAGTTGTTATATGGTTGTTTGAATTGGTTGTGGTCCTCGATTGAGGAATTTTTGTATGAAGGAAATGTTGAGTTTATAGGGGAAATGCTGTCAAATTTTTCGAAAACCCATGTTCTTTTTTTTGCCATAACTTGGTCATCACTCATCCAAATTGAGTGATTCAAATTTCTGTAAAACTTAGACTTGGGGAAACAAATATTCCTAAATAAGTATATCCAAATTGGGACTCCCATTAGACCCAATTACCAAAGTGAGGCTCTATTGGCCATCTATTCATTCTCATACGCTTTGAAGCCGGAATAGTTTTTGGTGTTTAGGCCATAAGTTTAGTTTCACTCAACAAATTGAGCGATTCAAATTTCTCGGAAGTTGATTCGTGTGCTACGAGGCATAGAATCAACAAAATTTGTATCCTAGGTGTCCTACCGCCGTAGCGAGGCTACTGCTATATAGTGGTCTAGGGTCGAACACAGGGATGGGTTTTCATGAAATGAGTATGCATTTGAGTTGAAAATGGTATTCTTCGATTTGGGCCTGTTCAAAATGTTGAGCTGATGCACAGAAACCAAAATAAATTCAGCAGTAATTTAACAAGACTCTCGGGTCTTCTTGGCCACTGGATTGATTTTAAGGTGTATTCATGTCTCTCGGTTTGTTTCGCATTGGGGATAATGACTCATAGTCTTTCCAAATCTGACCTTGATTTGGCACTAAAACCAAACCTTAAATTACTCTATGAGATATGGCATTCATTGAGTGATCTAAGTCTTATGCAGTATATGGTCAAAGAGGCAACCACGCGTAAACTAATAGGAGACAACTGGGCGGATGACAAGTGATCTGGTGATTAAGACCACCAGAATCCATTAAAGTTTCACAACAACACTGCGAGGGTCAGATCTGGTGGGAGGTCAACCAGGTGAGATACAGATTTAGTCGTCATAAATGCGCAGATAAACAGAGGGCATGAAAATCCTCATCAAACTTCCACCACACCTTCCCTTCATAGGGGCTGACAAGATCCTGAGCTGTCATCCCCAAGGCGTGTTTGCAAATGGTGAAAACGAGAGCAATATATATACAGAGCAAATCGCAACCTAAAAATAAAGCCGCAATAAAGTTTGAATGAAAAAAGGAAGTTAGAGTTACAAAGTTATAAGGTGGCTTATATAGCCAACCCAAATGTGTGAAATACCAAAAATGCCTAAAATATAATATTACAATAAGGACAAAATGGTAATTAATCAAAACGTGGTCGTTTGGGATCAAAAATACCAAAAACACAGTCGGAAAGAATTGCTATGCAGCAATTTCCGCTAGTATAGCGTACTTGCTATGCTAATAAATTTCGCTTAGCCTAGAGAAATTTTTATGAGATAGCCGAAATTGGCACTACTAAAGAACAAGAATTTCGCTAGCTGTTTAAATTTTCGCTAGCCTAGCGAAATTTTCAATATTGGCTAAAATTTTGCCAGATTGCGAATTTTCGGCTATGATTGCTAAATTCAATCTTAGCCAAATTTTCGCAATCATAGCCAAATTCACAGATCAAGCATCTTTATTTTTCGTTATTTCCACTTGATATTTCCTCATTGGGGTTGATGAAATCACCGAGAATTCTCGCATTCAAAGTGAATGATTGATTAATGACTGGTTTAACTGGAGTCTAAGACCCGCAAACTCAAACAATCTCAGAACAAAATTAGTAGTACTAAGTGGACATGCACATGGAAAATCGCTCAATTCATATGATTAGTGCAAAGCACTCAAAACCTATTTTTAAATAGGGTCTGAATAGCACTGGGGCACTAATCACACCCCCAACCGATACGCTGCTGGGTCCCTTGGAAGAATGCTAAGTAACAATAAAGGTATGTATGTCGTGCTTTTACAAAAGTGCATATTGTTCTAAAAAGTGTGTATTGGTGTAAGCTTTTCCTTTACGAGAATAATTTACACCGTTCGAAACCGACATGAAAGAACAAAGACCATGCGTAAGAACAAGTTTCGAGGGCAGATTTGCTCCAAAGAAGCTCAACCCGAACTTCCACCAACATCTAATTGTTCCTTGCTGGGTGAACTAGTCTGGAAAGCAATAAAATTGCAAAGCTATTCCCTCCCCAACCTATAGCCACGCTTATGGCTCCTAAAATGTCGAATAATTAACCTTAAATAGACTAGCTACACTCTTATTTTCCGATGGCAACGTAGGTGTAATGCTAAAAACTCGACTTCACCAAAGTCCGATAATCTGGGTCAGACCGATGACTCAACCAATTAAGGTTTAGGGCATCAAGCCAAAAGGATCAATCACACAAACTTCCAGGCTTCAAATTCTTGATCCAATGATTTCAGAATTAAGCACCTTAGAACATCGCTAAATCCTACCCATCCACCCGTAGCAAACACTAAGTCGACGACCTTAACTAATTAAGGTTTAGGGCATCGGCTTAAAGGCTTTTGCCATACCCTGACCGTGTTCGGCTTCAAGGCAAAGCCATGGCTTTTATTTCTTTCTTATTTTCTTTTTCATTCGAAGACTATCATCTTCATACATGGGTAACACAAACCTATTATGGTCGCCAACAAATTTATGCTTGGGCTTTGGTAAAGCGGGAGAGGTACTAAGCTTCTCAACCTATTGCGTAATCCGTGTGCAAAAGTGTGTGAATTTAGCTAAAGGAGGAATGTTCAAGGTTAATAAGCCGGAAATCTCCAACATCACAAAACTAAATCACGATGGAATCGTTTCATCATTAATGTAACATACAGGCTTCAATTTTTCAACTAGTGCCAAGAGAAATTACCAAAATATAGTACAGAAATGATTTGTAAAAGTAGAAAAATGTAGCCGCATGGTATAATTTCTATGTCATTATATCACAAAGTCTATCGCCAAAGATGAAACTAAATGCGGTGGTAACAATAGAAGAACATAAACGAATGGTTCGAACCGTGAGTGAATGGTATGGTCGGACAAAGCAGACTCAGATTTGGCAAAGGCAAATGCAAAGAGAAATGAGATTTTTCCTGCACTGCAACTCCTGCAACATTTCAAAACAAAAAATTGTGATAAGATAAGCTTGTAAATGCGAAAATATTTGAAAAGAAAATGTGTGCAAAAAGAAGTGGCACCACTAAAAACCCAAATTAAGACTCAAAATAATATAAAGTAAAATTTCAACAAAAATTTGAGTGGTCTCTGTGTTCCTTCGGCAGGTGAACCACTCCAGCCAGTAGCCATTGGATTCAAGGAGGGTCCGTGAGGAGAAGCCTTCACGCATGCAAGCAGGTGTGTCAAGGTGCCATGCCTGCTCCATTGCTTTTGGGGCAATCCCGTCTCTGTGGCAAAGTAATGGACCGCAGAGGAATGGTGGATTCTACATTAATCGCTTCCATTGTTCTCCCATCAATTCTTCCCGCATTTGTTATCATGCCTTCCTACCCGCAGTACCACCAAAGTAACCCCCACCGACGGCTCTCAATCTCAATGGTTCGCTTATTGCCTGGCGGAAAATGTTGAGCACTGGGGTGTCATGTTGCCAAATGTGAGCCTCTGATGGCCCCCATTCCTGCAATTGGATAATGGCATTTGATGCGCCAGAAATGGCGCCCTTCCAATATAACGGCACTTTACGCTGCCCCGCTCCCGCCTTCAGGTCGAACCACGGTAAACTACCCTGATAGCAGAACTATCTATTTTTACCAACACATCTCATATCCCTTTGGTATTTTCACCAACGACGGCCAAAGATGTGTGATGTCGGGTCGGGTTTCGCCTCTCCCAAACCTAGCCGCCTATGGCACCTGTATATGGCATTCAGTTACACCGCAATCAAGTCTAATATATGAGGTCACCGCAGTTCCTCCAATGTTAACCCCGAGATAGTCAGTCCCTAGATCCTTGGGACATCACACTGCACTGAAGAGACTGAGCCACCCGTTCGCTATAAGAATGCCGTTAATGCCCAACCCTTTATGTGGCGAGATCTTTCAAAATTCCCCGCAGTGTGGGACTTGCCTGATGATGTCCAAAAGGGGTGCGTCGAATTTCACCGCTTTAGACTTCTGTGATGCCCGTCGTCGGATGCCTCTCTCGCCTTAGTGCTTTGGGAAATGGAGGTGGCTGCGGCAAAGGTTTAACAGTCCCTCTTCAAGAAATGTGTTCTCGTCTAATCTTCCCTTTTTTTCAGAGCTTCCTCAACAGGTCAGTATCGGGCCGACCAACCTCTTTCCACTTCTCTAAGATAATGGACAACTGGATTTCTCTCAATCCATTGGGAGGTTCACCGGAATAGCCTGGGCCTACGGACTCCCCTCGATTTGGCGCTACCGAGAAGCGGAACCTCCCCGCCCCTCACAGCGATTTTCCATTCTTGTTACTGGATGCCCGTATGTCGCCACCCTTCTGCACGCTACTTTCCAGCCCATCTATTCTCTTGTTCAAGGAGCTTTCTACATTTTCAATTTTTGTTCAACCGAGCATTGATGCCTTTTTTGTTCCTCCACATTGTGTGGCACTTCCCACCACTCGCTTTCGATTCACACAATGGCTCGGCTTCAACAGAGAGGAAGTGGGTGTCAAGTCAGAAGTGGTGGCAGAATGCCGCCACAGGCGGCCTTTGGGGTACATATACGGATAGCCATCGAGGTTTCTCACAGAGAAAGCTGGGTGGTGACCCTCCAAATTGGGTCAAGTGTCAGCCATGGAGCATTTGTTTGTGGTTTGTTTCTTTGGCCCCACCACATTTGGTATCCCTCAAAATTTGTGGGGTTTGACACGGTTCCTGGTCGCTGGACCTGAAGTTGAAATAATTTTTGGACTCCGTGCATGGCTTCACTACCACCGCACCTCATGGACCTCTTTGATCCCTCCAATCTTCTAGAGCTATATACCTTAGCTGTACCCATATCTTCTGAGAGTAAGCATACATGCCTCCTCTTTCGTCTTCACCGGTGGCTTGAATCGTCATTTTTGGCTCGCTCATCCCGCAAATTTCTCGACGTTGCCTCGCCACATAATCAGGAATTCCATTGCCTCATCGTGATTTTTACCGCGAATCTCCTCCACAGGTTTCCAATAATTGTTTCACTAAGCGACATTCCATCATAAATGGTTCATCGCATCCAGGTCAAACCATGGTGGGATGATGCACCGGAGCAGTCTCCATAAATCTCTCCTAAAGACTGCAGAACTCTCATTCATCAGCGAGCCGCAAATGTGTACTCGCTTCTTCAAGTTGGGTTGCCTTATGGAGCACTCGAAGAATTTTTATAAATTCTCATTCATAGCTCTCTCCCACCCTTACGGTTTCCGCCTTAATGCATTTAGCCAAATTTTTGCCTTGGTTCTTGTGTAGGTTTGAAGTGAAAGGCTTGGATCTCCGAGGATGCCCATATCCACCGCACCTTCAAGGTGGTGCATACTTCCCTCAAACCCCTTTATGCGGATCAGAAGGGTTTTCATTCTCCACGCGAATGTGGAAGAGGGCACCAAATAGTGGTCTCACCGCCACCTCCTCGCCAGGAATTATGCATGAGGGCACCCCACCCCTGGTGGGTGTATGTGATCCCCCACATCGACATGCTGGCCCCCAGCACTTGTCAAGCCATTGCTCCTCCCGTGGAGGATCCATTCGAGCACCGTGGAGGACAATTTCGAAGCCCCCGTGCCTCGTGGCAAAGAAATACTCCTCTCAGGTTTGCACCGCAAAGTGTTCCTATCCCACTCGCAGCAACCGTCCCTGACACTCACAATCAATAGAAAAACAACCAAAACAAAACTAACAAAGGGTTAGTTAGCTAAAATTAAAGCAAAGAAAATCAATGCATCGAAAATTTAGAAATCCCCTCATGTTAAACTCCGCAAGTGGAAAAATTATAAAATCAAAAGGGCGATTTAGCCAAAACTCAGATATGAATCACAAGTTCAACAACTCATCTTCACTAGCAACATCCCCAAGAATGCGCCATTTGATTCGTAAGCTACAAGAGAGCTATGTGGAATCAACAAAATTTGTATCCTAAGTGTCCCACGTCGTAGCGAGGCTACCGCAGATAAATGTCTGTGTGGTCAACACCTGGGATGGGTTCTTTCTGAAATGAGAAGTGCATTTGAGTTGAAAATGGTATTTCTTGGATTTTAAGGTTGTCCAAAAACAAAGGAGTCGATAGGTTGTAACCGCAAATAAATTA
This sequence comes from Tetrastigma voinierianum, assembly GCA_016808115.1. Lineage (NCBI taxonomy): Eukaryota > Viridiplantae > Streptophyta > Magnoliopsida > Vitales > Vitaceae > Tetrastigma > Tetrastigma voinierianum. The sequence continues at coordinate 63,510 of JAEQBH010007195.1, forward strand.
AAGGAAAATTTAGAAAGAAGACTCGTGTTCTTCGCCACCGATCGATTTTAAGTGCATTCATGCCCTGCTTGTGCTCTCGCTGGATAATGACCTATGCGGTCTTTTCCCAAATGTGACCTGATCACACTAAACTCAAACCGCAAATTATCTCATGAGATATGGCATTCATCGAATATTCGAAACCCAAACCAAAGAAACCACATCGACACAACAGCGGATGATGGTTGATCAAGACGTTATCCAACAACGTCGCAAAACAACATCGCGAGGTTTGATCCAGCATAAACCATAAGCAGATACATATAGAGATTTCAACGCAAAGAGATAAATAGAATGTAATCGCCACTCCGGCAACGGTCCACTGATCCCCTCTACAGGTTTGTCGCCATCTCTTCAGTCGCCATCCAATGGAGTCAAAACCTGCTGCCAGTCAATAGAACGCTCCAACTCTAAAGTTCATCCAAACAGTTATAATACAAACATAATATAAACTCAAGAATGTCTTCAATATGTTACTACAAAGATATATTAATTGATCCTAAATAAATATTTAGAATAAATAAACAATATATTCGTAAGAATGAATTGTCAATATTAATACAATTGAAAGTTCAGATAACTTTTATAAGATTAAAGTCAAAATTAATTTAACATGTTAAAGTTTTTCAATAAACTTCATCAGAAAAAATACAGGTAATCGCATCTTTCATTAAGGACGCTCATCGCCTCAACACAGTTGTAACTCGACTTCACTATCTCCATCATTCACTTGACAGGTCGTCACGACGAAACCGCCCAGACCTTCGATCGATCATCAACGCGCCAACAGGATCGTTCCGCGAGAACTCGGAAAATCATCCTTCCATACAACGTCCCGCGAATCGCGGTATCAATATCGGTTCGATGACACAGGTTCGTTCAACTGAGGCGACAGCGCCGCTATCTGGTCCCATCTTCCGAAAACACCATGTTCGCCACCAGCATCTTCACATCAATTCACAGAAACAACTGAAATGCAACCCTTCAACACATGATCCGGCAAGATCTGATTCAGGCCTACAGAGTTCGTCAACAGAGAGTCCCGTCAGTCACCACGTTCCAACTGACATACCATGTTCAGGCTTCAGTGATTTAAACCGAGTTATCACCATCCAATTGATGATCAATTCAAACAAGTCTTAGGCAACACTCCAATAGTTACCAAACAACCCATTAAACCCAGAAACTCGCACGATTCGCCTCAGGTAACTGGGGTCTTTTTCCAACGAGTTAACAGTCCCATATGTTTATGAGACTATGAAAAACCACTTCGGCAAAACCATTCGTTAAATCCCAAATCTTCGCATCCCGACACTAAATGACCGCCACGAATCCTCAGAAATCTGACATCGCGGTCGGGTCACCATCACCCAGCAACATCTCACGCTCGAACAACCCCGGCGTCAAGAGGTAAATCGCTCGAGAGATAGCGTGATGACAAACACCATGATGTTCCGCGGATACGTTACGTTGTAATGTTGTGAGAGATGGATGATGTGGGCGTAAGATCAGTGCCATGGGTCAAAATCAAGACAAAAGTGACGCTAAGTGGAATTTAATGAAAAATGTTAATGACAATAAGACTAAAGATGAATAGTAACATCTTTCATTTTGAGATAAAATGTATAAGAAAAAGGTTGAATGGATTGATGCAAAGGCGTGATTTTGAAGTTTTTCTTAGAGAGAGTAGCGTGTGCCTTCTCTCTAGATTTCATTGATTCACCCGCCGTCACCCGAAACATGAAGCAAAGTGATCTACGCGCAATGGCGCTACGTGCGACACCGATTTGGGCGGAGTTCGACAACTCCAAGAGGTAGGATCTTTCCCACTATGTGTTATTTTCGCTAAGAGCCATGTGGAATGGTCAGTGATAGTCCGAGGTTGATTTAACCGCAAATCTACCCCCAAAACCCTTGAACCGAATGAAGAAAATCTCAATGAGGCCATGGAATAAAGGCTAACCGAGGGTTTCACTGCTGCTGAATAAAGTACATGATTTTTCTCGTGTGAAAATGTGTTTTGTAAGTGATTAAAAATGAATTGTTTCAGGGTTCGCACCATCTATGTGAGCTAATTCCTTGTGTTATTATTAAAATTGAATAACATGATTGTTGCAGCAAATTATGTTAATATATGCCGAATTGTATTAACATAAATTATTTGAATCGCATAATGCACTCCATATGCAATCGCAAATTTAGAATATTAGTTGGTGCATGGAGTTATGAAATGAAACAAAATGAAAATGTTTGTGGAAAGGAATTTCGACAAGATTTTCTGAGAATCGTGTCGGTGGGTGATTGTCCAATAATTCACACGTAGGGCCCATGAATTGTCAATAGTGGTTATCCAACAGATTCGCCTCCAGGTTGTCCAATATTTCTGCTCTAAACTTTCAGAGAGTAGGTGTTTTCAAGAACAAATAGCTTTTGTTTCTTGAACTCGTGATTGATCAGACATTCACTTAGGTATACGTGAGGGAGCCTGGGTGAGGACCTGGATGTGGCTTCAAGTACGTAGACATCTCTAGGTTCATGTAATTGCTCGATGTGATTTTTTGCCATGACATGTGCACTTAGGTGAGTAACCTGTAGGAAATTATCACTATTAAAGCTACCACCCCTGTCGAGGGATCACCATTTCGTGCACAGGAGCGATATTCTGAATGCATCATTAATAGAGCCTTTTTTGAGAAGAAAGTCATTGGTGGGTTTGATGTTGTTGTATAACATGTATTAGAAATCAGACATTTTAATATATGTTGAATTAAGAGGATTATTAACTCTCGACTATTGTGTTACAGAAGTTTATGCATTCAAGTGGTATATTAATGCAAGGGGCCCAGGGTTGCAGGCCATTATTTATCATGGTGCATGTGGACCTGGTGGTGGTCATTGTGAACCTGGTTTGGGACAGGTCTCAGATTTTGGGCAGAGCCCCCATACAAAGGAGACTCATTCGATTTTCATGAGGGTGTCTGCCAATTCGACATTCACGAATATTTTCAGCAGTCGACGGTTGTCACCTGAATTTCCTGAATGGGCTTGTTGCATATGATTTAATATAATGAATTATGGTCTCGTGATTACCTATGAATGCATGGACATCGTATGAAATGTTTTCTCAGAGGTGACCGCGGTCTTCTGGGCTATGTTTGCGCCTTAGAGACACACTCCAGATCTGACACACCCCGTCATGTGCATGGCTAGTCGAGCAGGACGCAGGTCGTCCACGGTGAACCGGCTGCACCACTCGCATTCACTCAACAGCCTTGGGCCGTAGGATTGCAATGCTATACATTGCTGCTAAGGCAAAGAGGTAGCCGTGGAGGTCCGAGTAACTCTCCCAGAGGTTTAGGCACATCATCCTCCTCCGACATTCATAGGGAGTGAGATCCGATGGTGGCCATCATCGTCTACGAATGAGAAGGGTGTTAGAGGCTAGCGGAGATTACCTCCGACACCTAATCAGATTAGACTAAATGTAAGATTCGGGGCCAGAGGCGCGAGGCCCAAGGCGGCGTAGTGGACCAAAAGACCTCAGATCTAGAGGCAATGATACGGGCGTAGTTCCAAGAGGTCAGCCTTACGGGTTAGTATTTTCTCGATACCGCCTCGTCACGCCGCGCCCGGAGTTCCTGTAGTCGCGATGCAGGGACGACGCATCGTGGTGATGGAGTGGCGTGCTAGATTCACTCGAAAGCACTCGGGTTGCTGATGACCACGCGGTCACGCATATTGTGGCCAAGGTCGAGATCTCGAGAACGGGCCGGGCTATCCATTCTGGAAGTGTGCTCTTGTAGACTCGCCACGACATGGACTCCAAGAGGTCTGGGACATCTATGACCATAGAGAGATCGAGAATGCTCTGAGCACTAGTGGATGCTAGTGTTAGTAGCAAGAGGAAGGAGAGTCACTGTACCTTCTTCTAGGTTCTGGAAAGAAGCAGGCGGCTTCGTAGTTCACATGACATGAGCCCTGTATCACACATCCCGCCGTGGACTGATTAGAGCAGGTCACTAAGTCGGGCAAAATGGTGTGCTACCATTGTGCCAAGAAATGACATATCAGAGGGATTACCCCCCGCAGACAAGGATCCTGTGGTTTTGGGACAAATGGTGAGTCCCGTCAACTGTGAGGACATGAGAGGATACAAAGAAATTCTCCACGTAACTCCAGACAAGCCGAGGGAGCCACTAATCTCGGGGTGGAGCCGCACACAGCACCCTCCCCACTGTGCAGCGTAGAGGCTCTGACTATGGGCCGAGGCAGAGGACGAGGCCCACGCATTGTGGACGTCTGGGTTTAGGGCGTGTCTACGCGATCACACCACCTGATGAGTCGCTAGACACCATTATAATAGAATGCTTTGCTATCTCACTTATGGCAAGAGTGTTATTTGATTATGGTGCTTTCACATTCATATTTAGGTCACGTGATCGCTGTATAGAGCTGGGTTTCGAGGTTAAGGCCCTGAGAGCCCTTCAGACGTGAGTTCTCCCCTTGTGGATTTGTAGCATTGTAAATGGATGATATGTCGTGGTTAATGAGAAGCTGCAGGATCTCGTGTGACTCTACTCACAAAATGACTCGGCGGTCATGGATGATGTCGTAGTTCGAAGGTCATCTTCGGGGGGATGGATCGCTTCTCGAAGAGCACTTACAGGTCGCTTACCGATCAGGAGCGTAGAGAGCCACTCGCCCCACACGCAGGATCACAGACTGTGGTTGTGTTTCAAGGACAAGCATGATATTCGCCTCCAGCGATACAAAGGTAATGAGTCCAAAGTCGTGGATTAAATAAGGTCAAGAAGCTCATTCCCTAAAGGATCGAGGTCATCACAGACTTAGATCTACCTCGAGTAGCTCATGAAGTAATGGTGATGCTTCTTCCTGGATTTAGCCAACGGATTGCCTCCCGCAGAGGGTCAGAGACTTCAGATCGAGTTACACCCCAGCATCCCATCTCATGACTCCCCGCATGATGGCACCACTGATGCGCAGAACCCCGAGTCCGCTGGCTGTGGAGCCATCGACGCGGGTTCATTAACAGGCACTTCACCACTGGCGCCCGCTTTATTTGCAAGAAGAAGGACAAGACCCTTCGACCGTGTAACACTACCGACAATAATTGTACGACCAAGAATCTGACCTAGTCACTGGGCGATCGACGAATTTATTTGATCACTGAGAGTGAGCGCAGTCTACTCCAGATGGGGATTCAGACCGGTTACCACCACCGAGGGTTGTGGAGACAGACATCCCAAGACAAGGTTTCAAAATTTTTCGCCAGCACTGTTTTCACAATGATGCCCTGATTTACGACGCGCCAAAGAGATTCGCGGACTCATGCATAGGGTATTTCTCCTGAGTCCCATTCAGGGGATCAATTTGTCGAGTTCGCCATGGAAGACAGACATTGATCATACTCCCAAAGAAGAGTGGGAGCATGAGTATCATTTAAGGATCAGGTTACAATTGTCGCAGAGCGCCACCACCGCACGCCAAACGGGAGAAGTGCAAGTTTCTGGCTTTACTGAGGTGAGATTTTTTAGGACACGCGGTGTCAGATCGCAGGTCGCTGGACCTGTGAGAAGGTCGGTAATGATGAGTCGGGAGCAGGGGTCAAGTTAGTCTTCAGATATGTAGTTTCTCGATCACCGGGTACTACAGAGATTCGACAAGGATTTTCTCCCGCGATTAGCATCACCTACGCTAGATTAACCCTAAGGAGGTCAAGTTTGGATTGGGATGATCCGATGCGTAGGAGGCATTCCAGAATCAAGAGCAGGCTTACTTCCCGCCTCCTATCTCATACCCTGCATATGACAGGGTACACCTGGTATCAGGATGCCCTCAAGGCCTGGGACTCCGATGTGTTTTGACGCAGTCCCGTGAGAGTAGCAAATTGTTCCTCAAAGTAGTCAAGAATCACGAGCAGACACCCCACACACGACACGGAGTTGGTACCGATTCTTCGCCTTTGAAGATTCGCACCACTACTTATACGGCGTAGTTCGAGGTGTACTTTTAGACCCATAAAGTCTGAAGTATATTCACGCAAATGACTCAATATGAGGCAAACACGATGGATGGATTTTCTAGAGATTGGCGACGACTTAATACCACCCTAGTAAGGCAAATGTGGTGGCCGATGCACTCCGCCTAAGTCACGGAGCATCAGCTAGTATAGCTTCCCGAAGCGGCGATGCTCAGACCCAGGACACATTGGGCAAGACAAACAGCGCATCAGGCACGCCGAGGGAGCTTAGTAGCTACATCATCTCGCTGAAAGCGTAGTGATCGAGTCCTGTGCAAGGTGAGTCAAAGATAGTGTCCATCGTGGACCGCACGCCATGCACGTGACGAGGTCGGATACTCCACACAGATGATAGTCTTCTGAGATGCAGGACGGTAAAGGGTTCCTAGTCGATCGATTCGAGAGAGGAGATCTTCAAGGAGTTTCCAACGCTTCCTCGATTGTCGCGGCATCCGCGTGGTACCAAGATGTAGTCAGATCTTCGTCGCCGCACTATCATTTGGACGTAAGAGAGCATCGTAGGGACTTTTTGCTCACGATGTCTCATGTCAACGTGTTAAGGCTACACCTTGGGCCATCAGGCTACTCACCATTGGGAGGTGGGCCGAAAGTGGAAGTGGCACGCCACGATGGATTTTGTGACCCACTTGCCACGACAACGCAAAGGACATGACGCCATGGGTGATGCGGGATCGACCAACAGGTCGACATACTTTCTGGTCGCATGATGACCTTCACATCGATTCTACCCGCTGTATATTCGAGAGATAGTCACCATACTGTTACCGCGATCCATAATACTGCGATGGCACTGTGGTGCGCTTACGCACACTCGAAGAGTTTCCAAAGGCGCCGCACAATGTTCGACCATGAGTACAACTTTCCACCTACGTACGCATGGTCACCGAGAGAGGACTATACAGGTGCCAGAGGACATGCCGTGGAGCATGCTGGCCCCTGGATCATAAGGGTAATTCAGGAAGAGTACTCGCTCTTAGTGGAATCTTCCGCCACAATAATGGGCTGCATCAGCGAGTATACGATGGCAAATTGTACGAGGCATTATATGGGGAGGCCATGTGATAACCGATATGTCGGGACCTGGGTGGGAGAGAGCCCATCACACGGCCCCGATCCGATTAGAGACACCTCCGAGAAGGTGAGCTTATTACGACATCGCTTTCACTTCGCCGTGAGTCGTAAAGAGTTATGTCGATGTGCGACATCGACCCTAGAGTCTCAGGCCTGGAGATCATGTCTCTCAATAGGATGCCCAGAGAGGAGTGTGGTTAGGTGTCTCGACTGCCAGGGAAGCCATCAAGCGAGGTTTACTGGGCCATTCGAGATACTTGAGAGGCAGTACAAGAATGCATCGGCCGGGCGTTACGCCCGCCACAGACAAGTGTCTACGAGGTTTTTCACGTCTTCATGCTCCCCAGGTACACCCATCCAGCCTACGAAGGGATCGGGAGAGATCAGAGGTGACACCTAATAGACCTCTCTCGAGGGAGGACCAAAGGTGCATTATGGATAATGAGATCAGGGTTTCAGCGGGCCGCAAGACCGTGAGGCTAGTGAGGTGCTACGGCGCACCTGTGTGGAGTTAGGAGGAGTCAACGTGGCGCTGGTGACGTACGCGGCCACTTATCCTTCTTGTTTAGCAATGGGGCGTACGCGGGTTTAATTCCGCCATCATTTAAACGACTAGTTTACATGCATAGTGAGCTTATATCGCGGGTATATACGAGCTAGTGATCATCTTATAATTCAAGACTAAATTCTTTAAGGAGTGGAGCATTTAGAGTTCAGAAAATTCAATTCTTCTCGCGCAGGGTAAAATCGTAATTTTTACTAAAACCCAAATTTTTTCTCGATCTCATGATGACGAAACGCATTTCACCGTTGGAATCAGTTCTCATGTAAACTAGCTACACACACGCCACCCTCGTCACTTCTAGATAGTGTCTGAATTTCATCGCTTTTTCAAGTCATGTAGTGTCCTATAAGGCTTTAAACGAGTTCCAGAAGATATGTGATGACAAAAGTCACCACTTACATGTACCAAGTTGGACATATACATTAATTAGAGATGAGATGGATGGCCGAAGATCGCGCTGGCATAAAAAAATCAAGACAACAGACACGCACTAATGAGAATGTTAATGATAATAAGACGAAGATGAACAATGTTCCATTCCTTCATTTCATGCAAACGGGCCATGGTCGGAACGGATTGATGCAAAGGGGGCGAGATTTGAGTTTTAGAGAGAACGCAGTTCTCTAGATTTCCACCATTCGACTGGGCTTGCTTCATAAAGCAAGAAGCAAAGCCCATCTACGCACAGGGCTACGATGAAGACTAATTCGTGGAGTTCCGATAACTCCAAGAGGTAGGGATCTTTTCCTACTCATGTTATTTTTTGGCTAAGAACCATGTGAATGGTTAGGGATAGTCTGAGGCTTGATTTAACCGTAAATTCGGTCTCAAAACCTTTGAACCGAATGGAGAAAATCCCAAATTTGGTGGCCATGAACATTGGCAACCGAGGGTTTCACTGTTCATGTGAATAGTGACATGATTTTCTTGGTGTGAAAATGTGTTTTGTAAGTAATTAAAAATGAATTGCCATATTATTAAATTAGCCCATGTGAGCTACTTGGTGTTATTGATGAAAATTGAATAAATATGATTGTTGTGAGGGAGTAACATAGTTAATATATGCATGTGAATCAGACAACATAAATTATTCGGGAATTGGTATAATGTATTCCATATGTACTAGTGGCAGCTCTAAATATTAGGTGGGGTGCATGACATGAAAATGAAGTCAAAATGAAAATGTTTGTGAAAAAGAATTTCGAATAGTAAGATTTTCCGAGAATCGTTGAGATCGCCCAACAATTCAATACGCCTGAGGGGCCCATGATCTGTTCTTGAGGGTTATCCAACGTGTGACCGCCTCCGAGGGTTGTTCAATATTTTACCGAAACTCAGATAGTTTTCAAGAAATAAATAGCTTTTGTTTTGAAAACTCGTGATTTTACTCCGCATTCTGGCTAAGCATGGCGAGGGAGCGCCTGCGAGAACTCGACACGGGCTCGGGGTACGTAGACATTCAGCAGTTCATGGGTTGACGTGATTTTTCGCCATGACATGTGCACTTAGGGTGCAAAGGAGTAACCTGTAGGAAATTATCACTATCAAGGCTTTGTTGTCACCCCGCCGAGGGATCAACAGGTCAGCACAAGGAGAGATCTGGAAGGCGCACTCATTGAGGCCTTTGAGAAGAAAGCCACAGGGCTTTGTTGTCATGCATAAATATGTATTAGAAATTGTACATTTTAATATATGTTTAATTAAGAGTGATTTATTAACTCGATTATTGTATATAGTTAATGTATTTTGAGTATTAATGCAAGCCCAAGTGGCTATTATTTTACCTTTCGGTGACGTGGACCCTGTGGTGGTGGTCATTGTGAACCGGCTTGGGGACAGCCTCGATCTGGGTAGAGCTCCCACAGTTGAGATCTACCCGATTCAAGGGAGTGGTGCCTGGGGCCACCACATTCACGAATATTCCACGGTCGACGTTGTCAATGACCCTGGGAATTGTGGTGTCGCGCCAGACATATCCGAGCTCACCTCGAATCGGATGATTCCAATTTCTGAATAAAATAGACCAAATTAGTCTTTAGAATGAGAGAGGCTCTCATTTAGGCATTTACGGTTTGGAAAACCTAGGGAAAATCCAATTGAGAGAAAAGGGAGATGAGTGGGTGATTTTGCTCCATGAAATCAGGAGTTTAAGTGATCAAGAAGAAGAGGGAAGAAGAAAGAAGAGAAAAGAAGATATTTAAGGTAAGAGACTAACCCTAACTTTCCTTAATGTTGTGGCTCAGTTTAGAAAGAACCTTCTGCTGGCATAAAAATGACAAGCCGATTGATTTATTTATGTTTGGGGTTGCTCTAAGTTGTTAGTATGGTTGTTCAATTGTGGTCCTTAATTGAAGCGAATTTTTGATATAAAGGAAATGTTAGCTTTTAAGGGAGATGTGTCAAAATTTTCCAAACCCATAAGCTTTAGCTTTAGCCACTACCATCCAAATCAGTGATTCAAATTTCTGTGTAAACTTAATTTAGGAAAACAAATATATCTCAAATAAGTATATCCAAATTGGGAAACTTGCTTAGACCAGTAACACCGTCAAAGTGAGGCTTTTTTTCGTCAATTCGTTCGCTTTGATATAGTTTGGGTAGTTTCTAACACAATTTTGGTATTTAAAGCATAAACAGTTTCACTCATCCAAATTGAGTGATTCAAATTTCTAAGTAAAATTAAACTTCTAAGAAACAAACTTAACAAATACTTGTATCCAAATTTAGATTTCATTGTACCCAAAAATTCTACAAAGAGGCTCTGCTGGTCAATTTAGTTCAGCCTGGAGCACAGCTTTTGGTAAGTTTTAACATTTTTGTTATTTAGGCCATAAGTTGATTTTCACTAATCCAAATCGAGTGATTCAAATTTCTGGGTAAACTAGACTTCTAGGAGAACAAATTTCCCTGAAATAAGTGTATTCAAATTTGAACCCCATTAAACCCGTAAATTGCTAAAAGGAGCTCTCTCATGAAAATTATAGTTCTGTGTTGAATATAGAATAGTCCCAGATGTTAGATGATATTCAAGTTTTTGCGGTTCGACCGATGATTCCAATTTCTTAAATAAAATAGATTTATAGAGGAGCAATGACAAGTGAAGTGTGTGTCAGAAACAACCTAATCAGAAACCCAAATAAGCCAACTGGATATTGTTCTCTAATTGTGATGAATTGTGGGTTACATGGCGAGGAAAAAAACCCTAATTAAAGTCGAGATTCCAAGGATAGATAGAACCTAAGTTCGACAACCTTTTGCTCGTTTCTCTATTCTTCTTCTTATTTCAAGTATCAAATTGTTTGTGTAATTATTGAAAGATTTTCAATAAAACTACATATTGATTTATTTTTAAGTGACTTAAATGTATTCAAACGACACAAGAGAAAAATTGCATTATATTGAAATGTGTGCTATTTGAGTATAAATATATACTTATTGTAAATTCTTTCTATGACTGGTTTTAATGCCCTTTAATAGAATGTTATATGTCATATTCGAAAGCAAGGATAAAATTGGTATAAATTAACAAGGGTCAAACTAGCAAAGCATTTGCGAACTTAACGAATATAGTGTCACTTCATCCATAAACAATGGATGGACATTTAGTGTTCACAAATTGATTTTTAATAACCATCGGCCCAATGTGACCTGCATCGTTATAAAAGCTTTTATACCAAACAAGTGTTCCCGCCAGAGAATCCACATAGCGGATTCTCGTTATCCTACGACCAAAAACATCGCTAAATTCGCTTAAGGAAAAATGATAAGAATATCGTAAAATGCATGATTTGGAGTTTTGAATGAGTTTATCGTGATATAAAAGGCATACTCTTGAATGTATATATATATATATATATATATATATATATATATATTAGAAACCCGAGAAAATTAGAAATTTTCACGAAAAATGGCAAATAATAATAATAATAATAAATTAAGTAATGGTTCAGTGGAAGCCTAGAAATTATCTAGATATCTGGATGATGAAACTACCATACGCTTGTCGATTCTTCTCAGAAATCTAAGAATCTAGAAAAGTTTCATCACTCGAAAGAAATAATTTTTTTACGATTTTGTATGTGGTGGAGCCTTGGGACAATGGGACAACATCCAAAATGAGTCTCATGGTCGAGATACAGCATGAAAAATACGGTGTTTGGGCATGTGAGAGAAGGGATGATACCCCAAAAGTGAGAAAACCCCGTAGGGGCCATGCTAGACATGATCACTGGGCAATGAAAGCCGATAAAATATCGGAATATAAGCGTTGATTGCAGCAACATGATAGGGTGACCCTAATCAATAAAATTTATATCCTAAGTTCCTTCCTACTCGTCAGAAAGTAAAGCTATCGCAGATAGTGGTCTAGGGTCAATTACGTGGACGGGTTTTCTTCGTGACAAATGTGATTTAAGTGAAGTCAAAATGGTGAATTTCGATTTTAAGGCTGCAAAATGTGAGCCATGCCTGGGTAAAACTGAAATTTAAATAAAATAAAATGTAAAGAAGTCTTCTTGAAGTGTCAGTTACCGGGATTTAGGTTCTCAAGGTCCCAACAGGCCTCGTCCCTCCCGCCGCAGGGAGAGATATATGTCATCTCCCGAACCCATCTTCATTTAGCTATAAAACTAAATCGCAAAATAATTATCCTTGCTGAAAATGGTGTTTAATGAGCAAGTTATGGTCACCGACAAAGGAAGAACCATTCTCCTCGACTCACCTTACAATGATTAATAGAGTGGCACTGAGTGTGAATCTAACGATCTAGCAATAAGCATCCACCGAAACCCTAAAAAGATTACCAAATAAAGGTCATTCAAGGTGAATTTGGGGGATTTAAACCCAGGAGTTCAAAGGAAACACAAACCGCGCATACCCGCATGAAAACAGTGGGAACCTCCCAGCCTCTAGATCCCGGTGACTCCAACAAATTCTTCCACTTCAAGGAGGGGAAGGTTTTAATTAACCATCCTCAGTCGCCATCCCCGGCGGCGCTTTGGCCGTCTTAAAATAGAAAGAAAGGGAAAGAAAATGAAACAGAGAAGAAGTGGAAACTGGGAGAGCCGGGAAAAGCTCTCCAAAAAATTTATCACACTCTGATTGATTGTTACAAAACCTCGAATGTGTACTTTATATACCCGCTTTAGAGCAAGGGAAATTACAAAACAAAACCAAAACAAAAGCTATTACAAGGGTAGGAAGGGAGAAAACCAAATCAAGTCGTTGATCAAAAAACAAGATGTTATATTAATTTTTCGCTTATGTACGTTGATTTTCGCTATCATAGCGGTAATTCAGTCATACGAAAATTGAAATTTTCGCTTATGTGCACGCAATTTTCGCTATGATAGCTAAAATTCCACGGTGATCAAATTTTGGTACTGCTCATCACTGCCCATCAAGCTCTCGTGGCTATTTATTCTCAAACACCGACATCATTCCATTTCTTCTAGCTTTATGATAAGTTCTTCATTCCCGGCTTGTCAAATTGATAAAAAGACATGAAATTGATGAAATCAACCCGACTTTATATGATTGGATTGGACACAACGATTTGGCTTCCACTCAAGTCCCACAAAATACTTTAATAAAGTATCGTGAGAATAAGTAGTGGACCTTTAATGTGAAATGGGTTAATTAGAATGATTAGTACACAAAAAGCACTCAAAAACTATAACAAATAGGGTTCAAAATAGCACTTTTTGGGCACTAATCACACCCCCAACCTACATATCATAGTCCCCAGTTAATCAAAATAAACATTAAAAGAAAGAGGTAGCATACAAAACAATAACAAAATAATGTTCACAAAAATGGTTTTTGAAAAAGGTTGTGAATGAGTAATGCCTAACCCTAAGTAAAAATCATCAAAACCTTGTCCAATAATTATCATGAGAGAATGAATGCCATACAAAATTGAGTATTAAAAGAGCCTCCTTCTTGGTGAATCAACCAGGAACTTCCACCAAAATCTATGTTTACGCGACACCTCAACAATAAACTCGGCTAAACCGCATTTCTCCCCCAACCAGTTAGCCACTATGACCCAGCATGCTAACCAACCTAAATAGATCAGGACCAAACTCTATCTATCATTCTCTTATACAGAAAAGTAATGCCGAGGACAATCGACCTCACAAAAGTCCATAACTGGTTCTACCGATGACTCCCAATCAATAGAAGGCTAGGCACCCAAAGGATCTTTCGACCACAAACTTTCAAAGTTTCACCCCCTGACCCGAATGATTTCGAAACCCAGCACCTGCAACAACTTGCTAAACTCACCCATCCACCGTGTAGTGAATACTAAGCCTGGGCGACTCCTAACCAAAGTGAAGGTTTAGTGCACCGGGCTTAAAGGCTCCCCATATACCCCTGACATCATCATGCCCCTGTTTCAAGGCAAAGCGTTGCAATTTTTCTCTTCTTTTCTTTTTTCTTTTCTTTTTAATTTTCTAAGACACATTGGCCTTCTATTCATGGGGAGTCCTTAACCTATTAAAGGTAGTCACCTAAACTAGGGTAGGTTATTTCCAAGGCTTAGGAGGCTAGGAGGCCAAAGTTATTGAAGAAACCTCATGTGCACAGTGTGGATAGCTAAAGGTGGAAGAAAAAGGGTCAAATAACAAGAGTTCAACTGATCATCCATCAATTAGGCATGGAACCAATCTTAACATCATTAGAATCGATAGGAGTTTCCTAATTTATGTGATCACAAAGTTAGCAAAAAAAAAAAAAAAAAAATGGGTGCAGTTTTTGAACAAAATAAGCTGTATAGTATAACAGCTTCACAAAAAAAAGCACCAACAAGCCACTAACATCACAAAATAGCCAAAATAATAATAACAAAATACAATAAAAGCCACTTCCTTCGCTTAACTCTCTCCTTCGCAACCAAATATCTCATCGTCTCGCACCAGCTTCTGATTAAAAGTTGCGGGAAGGAAGTGTTAAATCCTTGATGAGATGTGATCGCTATGATAGAGACTTCGCAAGCTTCCATCGACACCTTATTCAATTCGCTCGGGGTTTCAAATAAACAAGTTAGAGAAGAAAAGAGAGGAAAAAGTGACTAGTTGAGAATTTTAAAATTACACATTCATAAAATTTCAAAAGTGTTCTTTCCGTAATATTTGGATCTCACTTAAGCCTAACGGTACCAAGAACGCCTAAACTGAGTTCTGAATGAAAGCCATGAAACAAACAAAATCAGAGCAAGAAACAAAGGGGCATAGCCAGGGCCTCTGTTACCATAGCGACCGCTATGTGTGCGAAATTTTCGCTATGTGTAATAGTGAATTTTTTTTTTTTGAAAAATAAAATAAAATAATTAATAATAATAAAAATAAAAATGTAACTTTTTGAGAGACAATAATTTTTTAATAAAATAAAGTAATAATAAAATAAAATAAATGCCATCTAATTTTTAATAATAATAAAATAAATAAAAAAATAAAAATAAAAATAAAACACTCCGTATGGGACATCCCATCAAATTACATGTGCGAAAAATTTCATGGTTGTGAAATTTCCTGCCTTCACAGTTATAATCTTCATTCTCGTCTAAAAATCTCATACCTTCAAACGAAAAATTAGCACAAGAAAAATTAAGAAAAATTGCAGAAAAGTGAAAAACAAGCTAGAAAAAAGATTAACTTAAAAATTAGTTAAAATCTAAAAAGAATAATTATAGAAATCCAAATAAAATACGATAAAATAAAATTAAATAAACAAGAAAATGTCAGTGCTTGAGATCAGGCTCCCCCTAAACCACTTCAGCCTTCGAGGCGTCGCTCCTGAACCGACGGAGCTCAAAATGCCGAGGTTCGTGTCTAACCAACCAGCGACCGAACCAAATCCACACTGCGGCCATGCGATGTGAGCACCGCCATTGTTTTTGATGTAGTGGCAAAATTTCGCATGCAGGCCACTAATCTCAGAAGGCATGGCGCGTGCTGACGGGTGGCGGTGTCGGGTTTCGTGGGCTACCGCGTTTCGTGTAAGCGCATCATACACTCGGGTCTGAGGGGCTACCGCGCGGGCTTTCGTGGCTCGGGCAAGGCAGCGGGGTTCACCCCCGTGGTAAAATTGGTCTCAAAATAAGCTCGCTCTTCCACTATTTCTTTCCACTACCTTCCCTGGGCCGCGAAAGGTGGAAGGATTTCTTCGTTCTCCTCGAAAACAATATCACACATATCCGAGGGATCTGCATAACTCTTCGTGATAATTATAATAAAATCCTATAACCTCCCGTGTGGCTATTCGTTTCACTCGCCCTCTCGCCATGGTGTCACTTCGCACTCTTCCCGGGCGGACATCAAGGCCGATCGACACCAGTTCTCAATGGAGCCTTGCATGTCAGTCTCCATTTATGCTCAAAGTCATTTTTCAGCCCATCTAATTTTTGTTCAAATTTGCCTCTCCACAAGGATAATTCTCTTATTCGAATGGGCATTAATCCTTCTACTCCGCCACAAAGTCATCCATACTATCCCGTAAGGTCTAAAATGGCTTGTTCAAATGGAGGGATCGAATTTCCCCGGTGGTCGAGGTGATCGAGGAGCTGAAACGCGAAATGAAGGTTCCCGGAGGTGCATACCGTGGAGGCCCTGTTCCCATGAGGAATCGTGTGATTCCCAACTATGGTTGTGGTACTACCATATGGTGAACTCATCCATTGGTTTCTATAGTCCCTCACGGACTCCATATTCATTTAGATTCCTCTCCACAGTCGACTTTGCCACGCATGCCTGGCCTCGTAACCCTCATAGACATGTATGCAATACAGCTGAGTAGCCCGCTCTCTCTCGGGATTTCTAATTGAAATTCCTGAGGTGAAAAACAAAAGAAAACACCCAACGACCAGCGGTAACTCTACCTAAAAGGTTGGAACCGTGGAATCCAAAAAACAAATATTAAACAAAGAATATATACAGAGAGAATTCACCAAGACTTCCCAGATTGAAGAGATCACCACAAAGTGTTCATCGTCATCATTTGCACTAAGGAACCATCCCCTGCGAATCCACGCCATTTTACCCAGGCCACAGGTGGTGATCCCGAATCAACAAAATTTATATCCTAAGTTCCCATTGTCGTAATAAAGCTACTTTCACGCAGGCTAGGTCTAAAGTGGCCTAACACAGGATGAGTTTTCTTCAGACAAATGATTTTGGTGAAATAAAATGGTGAATTTGGTTTGGATTTAAGGTTTCGTAAAAACAGGGAGTTTGATGGTTTGCAACCGAAATTTAAATAAAATAAATGTAAAAGAAGTCTCCTTAAAGTGTCAAGCTACTGGATTTAGGTTCTCAAGGTCACCTAGAGGTTCCTGTCCATTTCTTTTCAAGGCTGGGGGAGGATGACATATATCATCTCCGAACCTGGATCTTTCATTTATCTACAAAACCTAACCCAAAATAATTATCCTTTGAAAATGGTGTTTATCGAAAGCAAAGAAGGTCACCTTATTGCTGAAGAACTATCATTCTCCCCGATCACCTTACAATGATTAATAGAGGGTAACTATCGAATCTCAGCCGATCCAGCAATAAGCATCCACTCATCAACCCTAAAAAGATTACCAAAATAAAGGTACGTCATTCAAGGTGAATCTAGGATTATGAACCTGTAGAGTTCAAAGGGAAACAGAACCCGCTGCATACCGTTGAAAAATGTGGGAACCTCCGCCTCTAGATCCCGCACCTAACACCTTCCACTTCAAGGAGGAAGGCTTATCTAACCATCCTCTGGAACACTATCCCTGAGTGCCAGTTTTTACGTCTTAAAATCAGAAAAGAAAGGAAAGAAAAATGAAACAGAAGGCGGAAAACCAGAGAGTCAAAGCTTCCTCCAAAATTTATCACGACTCGACCGATCATTACAAACATCGACTCCAAATTTTTATATACTCGCCGTAGCAAGGAAATTATAAAAACAAAACCAAAAACAAAAGCTACATACAAAGCGGAAAAAACCAAAACCCGAGTCGCTTTGGATCAAAAACATGAGCGCAGACACTTTCATATGCACAAGGATTTATCATACCGGGTAATTCGAAATTTTCGCTATGCACGTAATTCTACATGATAGTTTAAAAACTCCAACAGAGCTTAAATTCTCGTGAATCGCTCATCACCGCTCCATTGCTTCCCACTACTATTCCCAATTTGAGACTATTCCATTTCTTCTGCGCTTAGATATTCTTCACCTCCCGCCATTTTAAACATTAAAAATACATATGAAATCGACAAATCAATCCGACTTTGTTATGATCGATCGACACCACGATTTGGCTTCCAATTCCCGCAAAACTACAAAACAAAGATCACGCATCGTGAGAATAGTAGGGACCACGTGCACCTAAGATCAGAATGATTAGTACAAAGCATCAAAACCTATAATAAATGGGTTCAAAATAGCACTGGGGCAATTAATCGCGCCAAGGCCATCTCATGGAAACTGAAATCCGCGGATCCATAAATGCATAAATGAAATGATTTTACTAAATAAATGAACATCGAGGTTTATCCAATGAGTTTCATTTATAAAACAAAAAGATTTTGTTGAAAAGGTCATCGGATTAAACATCAATGATGCTTTTTCAGACTGCATACGCATGTGTAAGAGTGGAGCCTATAGACTCCGGACATGGAGCATGATGAGTCTCATCCGATTCTACAACATGTAGTATTCCAAGGTAGGATTATATATTCTATATGGAATGCGATATGACGTGGATTACATCAGATGTGCAATTTAAAGGAGTACTTAGGATTTATTCTCTACTGAGCAATGCTCACCCCGTCGTGGGACCATATTTTAGGTCAGTTCAGGTATAGGCGACTGACTCCCATCCGAGACCGCACGATTGAAGAAAGTCAGCTATGGCTTTGTTTTTTTTTTTTTTATCTCTTATTTGAGAAAAACTTTAGTTCTATATACATTTTGTATAAGAGTGTACAATTGAACTTATGTAAACTATTACTACATAGTTGGCATGTATATTATTCGGAGTATGGTTGAATGGGTCCGAGTGGTCACTATTACTCGCCAACCTGACCCTGGGGTGGCTCAGCTTAGATATATCGGGCCCGAGGGGTCATGATATTATCAAGGTATCGTTGGATTTCAAGATAGAGTTCTTCGGACAAAGGAGACTCTGTCCGATTTTTTTGTTGAATTATTGATCCGACAATGGGGATTAATTTACTTACGTGGTATCGAGTTACACGATATCCACGTTGACAGCGTGTCAACAAAGACCCCTGCTCAGGGGGCGCTATAATTCGCATCGAGCTTAGGTAACGATTACCTAGTGGAGCCTCAATACCGTGGTATCCACAAGTAATTCCTTGAAAATAAGGTAACTTCAGCAATGCACTTGTATATGAATACCTGAATCAAGTGGAGCACGGGTTAGATCAATGCATGGTGTGCATTATATGTTCAGGTTCTAACATGCCTTGCTCATGTTAAGCAAATTGTGCAAAATATATGCATCACATGATGGTATTTAGTAAAGGATGAAACACTGTAATATAAAACACAACCTTGTGGGTTCTAATATAAATGGAACATGATAGTTCGAGAACCCGATAATTATTAATGCTCAAAAACCAAATCTCACCTTTCTATTCGACACGGTAGACGGTAAGTCAGGAAGGACGTAGAGGTAGATTCATGGGCAATAAATTTCCACCCACCACTGTAGATCACCAACAGATCTTATAGAGGGTAGTCAGAGTCGCCAATCTTTTTTTTTTGCACAAACCTGGCCTGGGGGGATCAAGGAGAGCCTTGTAATCCCGGTGAGGTTTAACTGCACCATCCTCCCAGATTCATAGGAGAGGGGATCCGCTAAGGGTCGACCACACAGAGGATCGAGGAGGCCGAGGCTACTGAGATCACCCTAATGTGTAACATCAAACTAGCACTATTTCATCTGTAAATCCTGTACTGCTGACTAGTCAAGACTTCAGGATCAGAGGCTATGACATCGAGACCCATGAGCTCTTCACAAGGAATATTTCCCTGCATCTACTGGGACATGCCAAGGCTCGGGGAGTTTCTGTGAGTCAGATGTGGAGCCAGCTTTCTTACGCATTTCCCCTAGTACGTGGCCAAGTTCATAAGAGTTAGCAAGTTTCAGTGGATGATTTATGCACACGTACATGGCTAAGGTGAGGAAATCTGAGCATTTGGCTCAAGTCATTCATCCGAGGTGAAGATCGTGAATTTCTTCTGTAGGATATGGACTCTATGGTCGTGATGTACCTATGGCTATATAGAGAGATCAATCTAATAATAAAAGAGCATCTCAGATGTGCTGGCTGGAAAGAGAAGGAGAGCCACTCTTCTTCTAAGATGACAAGGAAGAAAAGGCAGAGGACTTCCACCATAATAAGAGTTTCAGTGGGTGGGCCGCAACTATCATAGCCAAGGCCAGGTCAAGGCTACTAGCCAGACAAGACCGATGAAATTTTATGCCACTACCATCACCGATATACGGCGGATTGCTCAAATGTGGATCCTGTGGTTACGGGACAAAGACAATCCCGGCCATCGTTGACAGTGGTAGAAGATGCTTTTGTTCTTCTACCCCAACAAGGGCCGGGATGGAACCAAGATTTTCCGCCTCGAGGTTGCATGCGCCTTCTACTTACGCACAAGCCAAAGAGGCTAGAGGGCTGGTCGAGCTGTGACGTATTTGGGTTTTATCTTTGGGGACCAAGGGCATGTCTACGCTTATTGCTACCATAGACTCCAGCCTACAACCGCCTCGTATGGCCAGGTATGTTTATGCTATCTCGCCCGTGCAAGGATACTGCTTGATTCGTGCATCGATCATTCATCATCGTCACAGGCGAGAGAATCAATAGAGGTTGAGATCTCGAAAGTCGTCGGCTGCGAGCCTCCTAGGAACCAGTGTGGTGTGGATCAGATACGCTTCTGGCTCGTGGAGTTGTAGATCTTTGGATTCTACTCATTATGGACTAAAAAGGTCATACATGCCTGAGCTCTGATGTCATCCCTAGGATGGACAGCCGACGCACACCGAGTCAAGTTACCACCGTGATCAGAAAGGAGTTACTAATGTACACATGGGACGGATTGTGTTATGCTTCAAGGGATAAGAACGATGCTTTACTACGCATCGTAAGTGACTGTGGTAATGGGATGGGGCTGACGGTCGGGCTAGTAAGCCTTACTCGAGGACGAGGTGAGACATGATTTTGGTCTACCCTGGGGTATTTTATATGAGTATGAGTGATGTCTTTTCGACGACCATCTGGGATTAATGGCGCACGTGGATAGACTTCGCCATTGAAAGCACCCCGGTATGTCGCCCATTTCTATGACTCCCTCATAGGATACGGCCCATTGAGCTCGGGCAGAACCTAAGGTCCAACCAGGAATCTGTTGGAAAGGGGTTTTATTAGATCGAAAGCATCAGCACCTTGGGCGCCTAGTTCCTGTTTGCTAAGAAGAAAGATAAGCACCCTTCGTAATGTGCATTAACTATCGACATGTGGAATGTGGTTGGCATCAAGAAATCAAAAGATCCGTGCATGCAGGTGACTGATGATTTATTTGATTAGTCGAGAGGGAAAGCGTAGCTGTCTACTCCAAGATGACCTTCGCACCCGCTACCATCGCCTGAGGAGTTATGGCGTATATCCTAAGACAATATTTAGGACGCTGTGACGGGCATTTTCGAGTTCACAAAGTGATGCCATTCGCTAATTTAATGTTCCAAAGGGTATCTTATGTGGTCTCATGCAGAGGGAAGATTCCCAACCTACTTAGATCAGTTCGTCGTAGTCTTTATGGACGACATTTTGATCTACCCATTTAAGGATAGAAAGCACAGGATCACTGAGGATCGGGCTCTCCAGCCCTCAAAGAACACGCTGTACGCCAAGTGCAAAGTAAGTATGGCTCGCTTACCCAGGTGAGATCTTCGTGACATGTGGTGCGTCACTTTCCTGGTGTATTGTAGTGGACCCGAGAATGTCGTGCGCTATGAGTCGGGAGGCCAAATACCGAGATAATGGCTAGCTCGAAACATAGGTATTACATGAGATCTTATCAGGTGGAATTCTCCCAATTAACTACACCCTGGCGACGGAGTAGATTAACAAATTCGAGTGGAATTGTGACGCCCCAAAACGCAGGGGTCATTTTTATTTTTATTTTCATACGCCTCAAATTCGGTATAAAACAACCTTTTTATTACAATGGTATATGAAACATTGTATATTTTTCTTACAAATAAAAAAAGGCTTATAATATTTTACAAGAGTTCGGCGTACAACTTTACACTTTTATATGCCAAAATATATTAAACTATATTTGTTTTAACATATTATACAAATGTGCTTCCTCAAGGCCACAACCCACTTTCTTTCAGATCACACTAGCCATACAAGTGAGCACCCACCCTCTCGTGGTACCCTAAAGTGTGGTCTCACGACGCAGTGAGCCAACTTCGCAGAGAAATTCCTCCACAAGGGCTACTCCCACCTATGCACATGCAATGCCATGTTTGAAACTCCTCACACACATTCACACAAAAATATATAGAATATCTATAGAATGTCATATGCCAAATCCCATGCCCGACTCCCCATCGATTCCTCACACACGTGATTTTTCCATGTATAATAAAAACAGCTATAAAAAACAGTTATTTTTGCTTGGCCTTCTCAAGAAGCTAGTCAGACAGACCCGATAAAATTTTGTACCACCCTCCGATATTTTTCATTTGGATAGAGACTCGATAATACAATGTGGACACCTCCGACATTTTACTGGATGTGACCCCATACCTGTAGACAACCTTCCGAGAAAAACCGTTTATTCATGTCGTGCATTCACACCAAATATGCGCAATGTCCCCATGCATGTGAGGTGTACAACTAATGCATGATATTTATTTATTTTCATGCATGCATGTAACAATTTCCCAAACTGCATGTTATTCAATGAGAATTATGACATGCAAACCGACTTTCCATCCAAGCTTCTCACACTTAAAATACAGTTATACATTACTTTTACATTTTCACATAAAACTATAAAGTGTGTGGTATCTACTATTGCATGCATAAACATATCATTCTCTCAAACAACATGTTATTATAACAAGAACACAACATATAAAATTGAAATTTTTATATACGCTTTTCTAACACACAAACAATGGTACACAAAAATCCAAAGATCCATAATATTTTCTGAAGAGGTTTAACCTCGCACTAAAAATCCATTTCTAGCATCCAAATTCCCAGAAATGTACACCACAATTTGCATTCAAATTGTTTTAAGTCATTCATTTACATGCATGCATACAACAAGTTCACATGCAACATGTTATACAATGAGAATTATGACATGCCAACCGACTTTCCATCCGGGGCTCTCAATTAAAAAATACATCATGCATTACTTTGCCATATTTTCTGCAATAAAAATTGCATGGTATCTAATATCGCATGCATGACTATATCAACATTTCCCTCTCTAAAAAACAACATGTTATTTAATACGTAACATTAAGACATGCAAACCTGTTCTTTCCAAGCCTAAACAATAAACAAGGTACACAAAAATCTAGATCCATATTATATTGCTTCAAACAGTTCAACTGCACTAAAAATTTCAAATTAGCATGTACGCCTAAAACGATACATTGCTTCAAACTGTTTTTTTAACCAGCCCCCATAAGTCGGGATTCAAGCTCCATGGCCATCAACGGCCCCTGTAATTGCTAGGTGTATCCCAGTAGGAAAAGAACCTACCTTGTCGAGTGTATACCAACTCCCTCCTTCCTTCTTCTTCCTTCTTCCTTTCTCCTCTTTCTCCTTTTCTTTCTCCTCTTTCTTGTTCTCTTTTTTTCTTTTTCTTTTTCTCTCTTTGTACCTATGAATCATATTTTCCTTCCACCTTCACCAAACTCAAGTTTGTTTGGTTTGAGTTATGTGTAGAAACACCATTTAATCACCTGATACACATATGGCAAAACTAATGCTATGTAGTTTCACGCTTTAACTTCATATCCACCAAGTCATGCAAGGTTTGAGGGTATATGACACTATTCAGCACTCATACGTGCTAAGTGTCTTTCAAATCTCCTAGTGCCACATGGCACCCCCCCCCCCAAAGCAGTTTCTGTCACCCCGTGATTCAGCTTCTTGCAAACGCCTCGGGAATATGCGTATGAGCCGGACTGCCCTCGAACCAACAAAACACTCAGTGTTATATATTTTCCTCGCAAGATGATTCCAAAGGTACAATCCTTTTTGTCATCCGAGATCTAGAAAATTCTCAGCTTTTCCTCCATGACTATTCCGACAAATCACTGTTTTGCCCTTTTTTTCTGAAAATTTTAAATTTAAATTTTTCATGGGTTTTACAGGAATGACCTGTGTGAGAAGGCATTTCAAGAATTGAAAAGGAGGCTTACTACAGCTCTTATTCTAATAGTCTCGGAAAGGGGACAGAGGTACACAATGTATTGTATCAAGGACCTGGATGGTGTTTACTAGCTCCAGGAGGGTAGTAAATTATGGTTCTGAGGCTAAAGAAGAGTGGAATTTCATCCCACACATGACACGGAGTCAAGGCCATAGTTCTGTTGAAGACTGGGCGCCACTACCTATATAGTGACCAAGGCTTCGGGAGAAGTTTTCAAACCACAAGTGGGACCTCAACAACATGAAGCAACGCTAGATGGATGGAGCTCAGAGGATTATGACTTCACTCTTTCATTACCAAACCCGGGTATGAAATGTCAGGCCGACGACCTACCGAAAGTCACGTGAGCACCGCTACAGGTAGTATACTTTCCTCTGTGAGCTGGGCAGATGCTCGAGGCCGTGGGACGGGGCCAGATTGGTGAGATCGCTTCAAGGTGGATTTTAATGGCTACGCCTTCCCTTACCGAAAGAAAGTGATCGAAGGTCTCAAGGGCGTGACTCAGAGATAGTGTCCATTGGGTGATCGTATAGTCAAGTGAATACAAAGGCCGGGTCATTCACACGCATGGTAGTCTTCTGTGATAAGGGACAGTTTGGTGGGTTCCCTACTGGATGATCTAAGATAGGAGATCCTCAGGAGTTCTATCGCTTCCTCGATTTATCATGGTATCCAGTGGGTGCAATCAAGATGTACCAAAGATATTATTCATTACCAATATTAATCGGGTTTAGACGATGAGGACACGCCGGATTCTTTGTCTAACCGATGTCTCACATGTCAGCAGGTCAAGGCTTAGCACCAGAGGCCATCAAAGCTACTCCAGCCATTGGAGGTAGCAGAGTGGAAGTGGGAACATATCACAATGTACGCCACCTATCCTTTCTCGCTGGCGAAGAAGGCCACGTGGTAGTCGTTATGATTAAACACTATTAGCGAGATGGCATGTGATCGCTGCACACACAGATATGCATGTGATTTGATGTGTATGTGTGTGGGAATTTCTGGGACGAAATTCTTTTTAAGGGGGGAAGAATGCAAACCTAGAAAAATAGAAATTTTCTCAGAAAATGGAAAAATAATAATAATCAGAATGCATTACATTAATCAGTGGAAGCCTAGAAAATTTCTGGGGATCTGACGGAAAACTGACCACGCTGGATTTCAGTTCTGAATGAAGCTACCTTAAAAGTTTCACAATTATAAAGATAATGGAATTTTTTTACGATTTTACGGGGGCGGTGAGCTCAAGAATGGACAACAGCTCCAAAATGAGTCTCATGGTTGCATAGCATGAAAAATACACGATAACATTTATAGCAAGTACGGATAGATATTACCTCCCTGAAAAACCCTGGGAGAATTGTGGTTAAACATGATCACCGATGCAGAAAGCCTCGTGAGAAATGTCAGAAGGGAAGGCATGCATGTCTACTATGGAAACGGAAATTATACAAATAAATGCATAAAACACGACCGACTAAATAATGTGAATATTGAGGTTTATCCAATGGGTTTTTGATTTATAAAATAAAAAGATTATGTTTCGAAAAGGATCATTAGATTAAACATCAATGATTCGCTTTTCCACACCGCATATGCATGTGAGAGAGTCGTTGGGGACTCTGACACGGGTATCATTTCAGTCTCATCTCATTCATGACATATAGTATTCCACGGTAGATTTACATATTCTATGGAATGTGATATGATGTGACATTATGACAAGGTGCACTTAGGTGGGGAGAGTCTCAGAGGAGTTATTCTCTACTGGGCAATGCTCACCTCTGTCGTGAGACCATGCATTTTAAAAAGGTGCTCACATGTGAGGCTAACCACTGGTCCTGGTCTCAAGAGATCATCAAGAAAGCTTCGACTATGGGTTCGTTTTTTTTTTCTTTCTCTTATTTGAGCAAAACTTTAGTTTTGTATACATTTTGTATAAGAGTGTACAATTGAACTCATGTAAACTATTACTACATAGTTGGCATGTATATGATTCGGAGTATGGTTGAATGGGTCCGAGTGGTCACTATTTTTTGCGCTAAATGACCCTGTGGTCATTGTGTTATATCAGCCCCAGTTGTGGGTCATGTGGATAAATATTGTTGTACAGTTTGATTTCGATAGAGCTCCCTGCATAAAAGAAGACATCATTCGATTTTTTTTATTGAATTGCGATCCCGCTGACAAATGAGCACAATGGTGTGGTATTCTTAGTTACACGATATCTAATGGCTTTCCATCGCCGACGAGAGGCGGTCAATGGGACCCTCGGTTTTCAAGGCCAAGATGGCACGTATCAGAGCTGCATCGAGCAATCTAATAAGGTGGAAAATCATTGTTTTAGAAAAGTCGCATGATTTTTATTAAAATGAAATGAAGAGATAACTGTATAGAACCACTAAGCATGAAAATGCTTAGTTTTTTGTTTTATCATCACGCAGGTGATGAGTCTTAAACTCATCTATTTTTAATCCATTTTTCTGGCTTATTTTTTGTATATTAAGATATGTTTTAATGCCACATTATTGATTATTCACCAACTTTGTGTTTTGCAGGTTTTAATTTAAAAATGAGAAAATTTAAGCAAGAAATAAGAGATAAAGAGCAATTGCAGCAATCTATATCGTGACAGAGTTTTGTGTGTCGCGACAATGTTCAAGCAAATGGCTAAGGAAACCTGTCACAACAATATTTCTTCTATCCCAACACAAAGGACTGAATATAGAAGAAAAGCTATGTCGTGACAAAAGACAGCGTGTCATGACAGAACATGAGAAGAATATAACAAGTCAGCCGAAACAAAGAGAAATAATGCTGCGGTTGCTTTTATGCCGGATGTCAAAACCATGAAACTCACAGATAGTAGCTCCGTCACGACACTAGAAACAGGAAGAAAGCAGAGATTCTATCGCGATAAGGTATCTTATGTCGCAATAAGAAATTAAAGAGCAATAAGAATAATGCGACAAATCAGTTTATGTTGTGACACAAGGAAAAATATAAGGCAAAATCTCTATCATGACATAAAAGCTCCTGTCGCGACACTGATTATTGCAACGTGGAAAAGCCTATTTAGATAATGTATGAAAAAGTTATGTCACGACAAGGTAATAAATGTCGCGACACAAAAAGACAAGGTTTCTGGTCTTGATAGAGAAACAAAGTCGCGACAAGTGATGCTGACTTAGTGAATTGACCTGGTTGTGACAAAAGAGTTCAATGTTGCGACATACTTCAATCAAAAGAGAAGTTTTTATGTCACAACAGAGATATTAAGGTTGCGACACATAAATAAGCCGAATGATAAACAAGGTCGGGATTAGATTTTCATCCGCGACAATGATTTCGGTATTAATAATGAAGAGAAGTCTCTGGTTGCGCGGACACAAACAGAACTGGTCGCGATACAAAACGACAAGGCAAAATTCTGGCGACATAAAAACTAGGTCGTGAAAGAAAACATGTACAACACAAATAGACTATGTCGCAACATAAAAAAATGAAGTTGCAACAATAAATAAGGTTAAGTGGAGACAAAACTTTATCGCGACAGGAATGCTGACAATACAAGAAGCATTGTCAAAACAAAACCAAA
Source organism: Tetrastigma voinierianum (assembly GCA_016808115.1). Classification (NCBI taxonomy): domain Eukaryota; kingdom Viridiplantae; phylum Streptophyta; class Magnoliopsida; order Vitales; family Vitaceae; genus Tetrastigma; species Tetrastigma voinierianum. The sequence continues at coordinate 91,329 of JAEQBH010007195.1, forward strand.
TGTATCTGGGCATCGCGATTACAAAACTAGGTCGCCACACACTTCAAGAAGTCGCACGTAAACAATGTCACAACACAATTGTTAAATGCCGCGAACATAATCGTTCAGCAAAACATGTTGTAACCTCGATATGTAATGTATTGTGAATCCACGCACCTTGTAGGACAAAGTGTTAAAGAGACAAAGAAAGATATGTCGTGACAGAGTAAACATGCTGAAGAAACAAATATTGTCACGATGTATCGCCGCATGCCAATAGAACCCAGAATAAAGAATTAAAGTTCTATCGCTGACAACACTTCGTCGCGACCAAGAATGCAATCCGAGCGACTCGGGAAACTACAATAGCTCTCGATTTTAAGGCCCAAACTTCTCGTGGCTCTATAAATAGGTTACTTGAGGGAAAGCGAGGCAATTAATCGGCTTAAAACCAGAAAGATCCTGGGTCAAGGACTCTTTTTGTATATTATATTTTTCTTTTTTTTCATTTATTGTAATTAATATAGGATTTTAATTTTTGTTCATCTGACTTGAAACAATAATTGCTCGTAAGTTTTTGAAGTCGAGCTTATTTATTAGCATCACTCGATGCTACTGCTTGAATCTATAGACGAAGTCTAGAGAAAAGTTAAATTTTTATTTCTTTCAAATGGATTACAAATGTATCGAATTCTCTTCAATATTCAGTTTACTACGATTCAAGCTTTTCTTCTCGAAACCCAACTTCCGCTGAAAAGATCCCCATGTTAGTTATGGTCTTTCCAGATAATTTGAAAGTATAGCCAGATTATCAATAGAAATTTGAATTATTTGAATGGTGTTGTCTATGTAGTGAATTTGCCTCTAACACAGAATCATACCCACCAAGTGACATCATTGCTCTAAATTTCGATTTCTGAGGAGGCGCCCTCTGAGGACACATACTGATATTCCCGAAGTATGGATGTGCAAGTATTTAGGGGGGTACGCTGATCATTATCAAGAACTAATGAGCTCTAAAATATTATTTTGGAGCAACCATCACCTCTACTCATGGTTTGAGAACTAGTTAAGGATCTACTAATTTAATCAATTGTAGATTTCTCCTCGCTTCGAGGAATGATCTTTGATCAGTATGTGTTAGCTTAGATCTAATCAAGGAAAGGGAGAACTCCTTAAGATCTCAAGGATGATATTGTCTATCTCTTAGAGATCTAAATGGCCTCGCCTGGGAAGGAGAAATACAGCCTTCATAAGAATGCCCGCATAGGAAGATATATCGAAAAGAAAATACCTTTATCTGCTGAGAATCTGACATGTTAATATTAGATACATGCTCATAAATGAACATTATCTCTCTAATTAGTGAAATGTATGGTTAAGGAAATCCAAACTATACTACCTTCGGGCCGATGATTTTTAGATTCCATAATCTGCGCGAAAGAACAATTTAGATTATGTGAATTGATAATTCCCACAAAGCAGCGAAAACTTCAGTTGTCTACTCCCAAACAATAACTGTCTACTAGCTTAGGCTTAGGATTTTAAATTTTTCTTTATTGCAGATGCAGAAATTTGTGCTAGCTCAGGATTTTAAATTTTCTTTTTTATTATAGATGTAGAATTAAATAATAGAATTCTAGTTTAAAAAGAATGTAAACAGGTAGTATGAAAAATTTGAAGTCTGGAATAATGTAAATTGGGCACTAGGTGTTTAAACTTAAATTCTTATCTCTCGTAGATTGATATCGACCTATGAACCACTTTATTACTTGCACGACTGCAGTAATTAGCATTTTGACAAATTGAAATTTTCTACGTCTAACATAGCATGACATGTTCTATTTCCAATAAGAAGTTTGATGCCTTTACAAAGTAGATTTATATAATAGAATCTCGGTAATGTACAAGCTCAAATTTTTATATATGTTATTAACTAGTCTAACAAGTTTTAAATACCGCCGCTGGGGATTTATTAATATTCATTCCATACAAGTAAACTGCATATAAGAATTAATAATTAAGTTGATCATCACGGATTGTATAATATCCATCTCTAGACAGCATAATTGTAAGTATGAATTCAGTCTAACAAGTTTTGGCAATCAGCCAGGATTAGATAACTTTCATCTCAGAATACATGTTAAATTTGTATATAATTTTGGTCATCAGTTTTTAAATGCCATTGTCGGATCAAAGGAATTTAAAAATCAATATTCCTCACAAAAGCACAGAATGCTAATTAGGGACTTTGTTTTACAAAGATTTAACAACAAAAACAAGCTTAATAAAGAGGCCTAATAAGCCACCATATTTTCGAAGGATATATAATTTTTTATATCACGCATCCATTTAATCTCGTTTTTCTACTTTTAGGAAGAATCTAACGTATAGAAGACCAGACCGCTACCTCTGTATTAATCGAAATCAGAACCCGTAGAATCTGAGAAGAATCACAATAGCGGTAATCCAATATGGCAAATTAGAGAAAGACGCGCTATCTGCCTTGCAAAGTTAAGAAGAAGAAGTAGAGAGACCTCAAAGACCTAACAATATGGAGGAATTCATGAGAGCATATTATCCAAGAGAGTACTCAAATCAAGAGACAACCTTCCATTGAAGCAAACACCTTTTGTTTCAAGCCACTTTACCATTGGCTGTTAAGAAAGAACATCAAGTCACAAGCCACCCTCTCAAGATCCCAATGAGCACCGGGGAGATTCATGATAGATGCAACATACTGCTTCGAGTCTGTGGTGAGACTAAATGTAATCAAGTTTTCAACTATTCCCATTTTCATTGAGACATGGCAAGAATTGGCGCTCAACAATGCTTTATGAGATCAATGAACACTGGGAAGAACTGGGTGGTGTACTACATGCGAGTAGATTTTCCTCCAACTCTAATACGAGAAGAGGAGAAATAATTGTCTTCGCTATGCAAGTGAAGATGAGAGTCTCTGGCACTGTGACGGAAAGGTTCAAGATTTAATAAAAAGATGCCTCTTGCATGGAATAGATCACAATAACTCATATGGATATTTTCTTTTGTCATGCCAAGGAATTATACCCTTGGCGGCAGCAATTGATGCATCCTATCAGGTTTTTAAAAGAAAGAAGTGTGGTATAGGCTGGGGCAAGTGAAATGATCAAGACCTATTAAATGCAATTGCAATCCCATCCCAAGCTTCAAGGAGCAGATGAAAATAAATTTAACCTACTGGGTCACAGAATGATGTTCATAGAAGCAAAGCCGGATGCAAGGATGAAATGAAACTGTAGGAAACAAGAAAGAAGAACACACCGATGATGCAAAGTGATGTAGGGAAGAATGAAGCAGAATAAGTGCAAGAAACTAGAAGGAGAAGGTTTCTCCCACTAAAGTCGAGGAGGCCATGCGTATATGAATGAGCAGTAGTTATCACTCACGTTTAACTAAACTTTCATGCAACATTATACATGCACACAGATATGATCATGAAAACCATGCATGAAACTTTTTTCATATAAGGAGGGAGCACAAATAGGTCTTGCATCTTCGGATGTAATTGTTTTAGTTTATGCTCAAATTTCAAGTTCCAAGAACAATAAAGAATGATAGTAGATGATAGAGGAGTGTATTAAATAGAAAAGGACTCAATCCTTAGATTTGATAAGCCATTTCATGCCTAAAACAAAGAGGATTTTCAATCAGATAGAAGATATTTCCACCAGCACCTCCACAAACACAATCGTGTTTCAAACAAATACTAATGCCACAAATGAGAAATTGAGACCTGCTAGGGCAAGCTGGGTTTGGTCCTGGTAAGGCCAACTTTAAAATGCATTTCCTTTGTGAGGTACCTGATCAATCCAAAAGATTCCGCTATCAACTGCATTGAGAGGGTCGATGAATTGCAAGGAAGCAAGAAGGTGTAGTGGACAGCATGCATGGAAACCTATGAATAAAGAGTCACTTAGACTAGAGGAGCAAACAAGAGAATTACCGAACCAGATACTTTAAAATTGATGTCCAACTTTCTAAGGACATTAACAGCAACTTTGGAGGCAACCTGCTGCAGAATTTTTAATCTTTAAGTTTTAATATTGACTGATTTAGGTAATTTTATGTATCAAGTTTTAGTTATCGGTTAGTAGTTTTTATGTTATGTTGTTGATTTTTCGTGACAATGGAGCAACAATCTCGATCCATTAAGAAGAACATTGTTTCAAAAAGAAAATATACAAATGACCATAAGGTAATTAAATTCCCTAAAACCAGATGAATAATGTAAATTTACATCTCAAGTCAGTGGAATGTTAGCAGTTTTAAATAAAACATATTCTGGAAAGGGTCCAAGAAAAGACATAATAATTAAGAAAATGAGATTTAGTTTCTTGAATGACTGAAGTTCGACAGCTTGAATAAGTGTTCATACTTATGTTCAATTGAGGAGTAGTTGTATATCGCTTCTTGAATGTTTTATGAGAGAATAAAGTAGAAAGATAAAAATTTAAAATTTTGATTAATGTCATTAAATGATTAATTTGGAAAGGAAGCTTATATCATAAACATAATTTCTAACAAAGCCATGAATTCACAAGGGTACTAAAGGAATTTGTCAGAATATATTTTTCTCGTGTCGCCACACACCGTTAAATCGCTCTAAAATTCTATCGCAACAACTATTTTTACTTGTCGCGATAGAGCATTAATGATAAAGTAAACCCTAGGCAATGTGGTCGTGACATTTAATGAAGGGTAAGATCAACCGGCCACAGAGTAAATAGAAAAAAATTTAAAAACTCAAGGAGCCAAACCTTCTTCTAATAAACTCTCAACTCCTCTCAACTTCTCACTAAAATTTCCACATTCATTCCTCTAAATCTCCTAGAGCCCAAGCCCTCGACTCCTACTTATGTTCCGACTCTACCACCTTGATCTCGCCTCAACGAACTCATGGAAGAGTACACTGAGATGGAAAAGGTGGGCCACTAGAACAAGGTTCCCTAAGAAGTAGTCAGGCAAGTCAAGACAGTGGGGCGATGAAAAGGAAAAGCAACAGCAAAAAGGAGAAGAATCAAGAAAGAAGGAGCCGATGAAACTGTGAGCAAAATGTATGAAAGAAAGAACAAAGAGCTTTATTTGTATCAAGCAAAGAAATGGTAATGGAAGGAAGTTTGAAAGACAGAGGCTTCATTTCCAAAAGAGGGTTAAAAAAGGTTGTCTCTTTGTCGAAATGCTAGAAAATAGAGGACGGCAACAATTAAAGTGAACATGTAACTGTGTTATGCATTCAGAAAGAATTCTTACTAATACGGAAAAGAAGGAAAGAGTATATTTCGCAGGACACCGTGAATTCACAGAGAAGAGAGGCTAAATGATTATTGTTCAATTTGAGTAGTAAAAGGATGGTTCTAAGTTCAAGAAATAACTCAAAGAGACAGAACATCGTAAAATAGTAGACCTACTCACGGTTGGAAAAGGAAAATGGAAAGGGACAAGGAAAACCCCTTTTAAATCCATTGCCAAAGGAGACCTGACCGAAGAAGCCAAGGTATGGTTCTACTTTATCGCCTCCAAATTCTTATGCCTTCTAAGCATTTAAGCACACAATGAAGAGAAAGCAATCCTCCTCTACTATCATAAGGGGTTACAAGATAAATGTGGTGAAAAATTATTTAAAAATCTATCTTGGTTACTCCGAGAGCAACAGGGGGCATGGATTCACACCCGCCATAATCACCAGACTCTGCATTCGAGGGGGAGTAGAAGAAGAATGGGGGATCGAGGAAACCTATCCCAGAGCCTCCCCTCTGACCCTAACTAATATAACTAAAGGACCAAAGAACAGAGGGAAGGGTAAGGAAAAAGAAACAAAAGAAGAAAAAGGGAATGAAGATGCACTAAGTTAGAAAAGGAAAACCAATGTCCATTACAACCGTGGCTCAGCGGGGATGGAAAGCCACTGGAGTGCACCCCCAAAGCTGAGACAAACATGAACAAGCTGAAAGTTCAGGGCAGAACTACAATCATACAGAATTGATAGAATTGCTGATGTCTATGCGGCAGGAAATAAAGGAAATAGACAATCAACTAAAGACACAACTTCAGCTCAAGGATGAGTATTTTGATGCAGAGCTCAGAAGAAGGGACCAGAATTAAGTGGATGCATTGAAGAAAATGGATGAAGAGTGGAAGATAGAAATAGAGAAAAGGGATGCAAGGAGGAGAATGCCTTGAGATGTAGAGATAATAACGCCTAAAGCAAGTATGACTTAAGAGATAACAACTGCATGAATAGCCTAGGACACTACAAACAGAGTTTTCGCATGATGAGCTATGAGATAAAAAATAATAGGACACTCCTGGAATCTCTAGCTATGAGTTAGCGAGAACTTACAGAGAGTAATACCAAGATACTAGACTGGGCGATGAAGACAATTTCCAGCAAAAAAAAGATACCCCTACCACAACCGAATCTCGACCACTCTATACTATAGCTCCCTGCATGCTGCGACCCACCTATACCTTATACTAACCTGTATTCAATCGAGAGGCCCTCAAAGACAGGTGGGTATTAAACAAGAAAAATGAAAAACTCATAAGAGACAAACAGAAAAAAAGGAACTCACCTCAGAAGGAGGTGGGAAGGAATATCTAAGGACGGAAGGCAGCTGCGAGAGACGCGAAGAATAAAAAAAAAACTAACAATACACCTACCTTTCCCACCTCCCTCATCCTCTTCTTTGTATTCAAAGCCCATTCTTCCTCGAATAAAAAATAAAAATTTTAGCAAAATTTCAGGTTCAATTGTGTTTCGTTGATCGGGTGTGTTTTTAATTTTCTTCATTTTCCACTGCTTGTCATTCGCTTGGTCGAATAAAGAAGAAATCAACCACTGGATAATATTGTTTATTTGTTGCAGCATGCTTGGGTGAAATGACTTGAGAACAATTGTGGTTATGCTATATTGTTGTGAGCTACATGCATAATCAAAATAAATTCTTTACTTGATTAAAACAACACAACAACAAAAATTCAAATCCAAACAACCACTAAGGATGCATCAAGGGTAGCTAATCCTCAATTGAAATGGTTGCAATTTATCTAGAATGAAATCAATGATCGATGAAAGATACCCAATAGAAACACAAATACGATCAAGGTATTCCTTTCAGGTAAACAACAAGGTCGGGTGAATATCCCGAAAAACAATGCACATGGTAAAAAATGAGTCCTTAATAAATTGTGAAAAATTAGGGACATCTTCCCAAGCCATCACAAATAAATAGTCCAATGTCCTAGAATCTTGTTGGGATTATTAGTCAAGGCAAAATCCCAGCAATACCACTAACAAAGAAGTGGATATAGGTGCCATCTGGAAGTTCGAGCCTTCAAGCCTACTCCTCATAATATGCAGCTGTTATTATACACTTCTTAGTTCCGAGACCAGAGCCAAATTGCCTAATTTCTTCATCAGAACTGGTGAATTAGAACCCCCAAACCATTCCTTTATCATAATCCCACAAAGAAAGAACCCTTTCAAGGTTCGGGATTTCGTAGAAAATAACCTCAAAATGCAGAAAAAGACAAGATTGGGGGAATGCTATTTTGAATTAAAGGAAAAAAAAAAAACAAGAATGAAGAATGGAAGAAAGAAAAGAACAAATGAAGGAAAGGAAAGAAATGCAAAGAAGAAGTCAAAGATCAGGAATTGTCAAATTGAATAAGTTTTGTTTTAGCTTCCTCTCTTCGAATAATTAAGTTCATAGGTGTTTAAAACGAATTCTAATACCAATCGTATGAGAGCCAAGTGCCAAAAAGTTCACTAAGAGTGGTATGAAAGCCTTAAAAGACAAACATCGCATTATTCTAAAATTCGTAAGTAAAAGAAAAGCAAGCTTCTATCTGGGTGGACTCCGACTTGATAAGAATGATAGTGGTAAATAAAATTACTAAGATGAGAGGGCGCAAAGTGAGGATACATCAAGACCGTTCGGGGGAAAATTTATTTTCCTCGACATCAAGAGAAAAGAAAGGGACAATGAGCAGACAAGGATGCAAAAAGTAAATGTTGAATCAATTTTAAATTCTAAATTTCCAAATATGCACCCAATAACCAAAAGCCACAAACTTACAAGCCTAAAAGACCTAATCGATCTCATGTCAGATTTGGTTTACATTAGTGGAGAGACTAATATGAAAATATCATGATATAGACTTAAAATGTATATACAAGAATCGTGGTTGAAACCCCATAAGATTAGCTAATTTAGCTAAGGAGAAAGGGAAAGAAGTTCATCACTGTTTGCCTTTTTCTATATAGACTAAAACCCCTCAAATTAACATAATTACGAGCCTTACACTTCTCTTGCATACATGTTACTTTGGATAATTTTGCTTGATAAAATAGTTTTCTCTTAATTGTTCATGATTTAAAATAAGGGTCAAGTCTATGACATCGCAAGTGCATTGTGTCATACAAGTAGTAAAATTTAATACAAGTCCGTATCATTCCCATGTAGATTGATAGCGATCATGATCAACTACCACAACTACTAAATTCCCCGCTTAGTTTGACTCAAAACTCATAATGAAGATTATCTAAAACAACACAAATTAAAAATCCCTATGCCTATCGAATATAAGTCTAAATTGAAAGTAAAAACAAAGTATAAATGAATAAAATAAATTGTCCATAAAAGAATGGATTGAATCAGCTTCGTGAGAAACGAAAAATACGCTATCAATGAAATACAATGGAACAAAGCCAATTCCAAAGAGACAAATCCATTGCTATGTTTTATATGGATTCGATTTTTAACTGATTTCCAATTATTGAATCGATTTTCCATATTCACTCGATTAGATATCCTTGCTTCTCGAAGATAAGATCTAACCAAATACCCTCGAGATTTAAATTTTTCGCAAGATCTCGGGTGTTTTTCTTTCAATACTTCACACCCATTTCCTCCTTCAAGGATACTGCACCTCTTTCGCTGGCCTTCGTTATTACTTCGCAAAATTTCTACTACTCAACCTGGCTCAACCTTCGTATCTATGGGTTCATCCCTTTCCCTGATTAGATCTTGCTAACACCTGGATTGAAACTTATCAGATTAAGGTGAACTTCGATGATGAGTATTGTTAATACACCTCCAACTTCAATTATGGAGCGAATGGGATTTATCAAAATGAACTCTCGTAGCTCAAATAGTCATTAATGTAGTTGAACATACCCGTAAAAGAACGTCAATAACTCGTGAATCTCCCATTCCTCACAGGTCACGTGATGGCATCCTCGATATCGTAGTGCAAGATACATTCCTCAACCGGTACTAGGTACTACTATCGGGAACTTATCCATTAAAAATGACACCGACAGTAAAAACCGAACCCAAATTATTTCTCCGTAAATTGCAGAAAGATCAGAATTAAATGTAAATCAAATCCAAAGAGTTTCATGCTCACATCGTGATTGCGAATTAAGAAATGGAGCACCGATCACGCACAACCACTATAATTGTACAAATCGAGAAAAATGAATCGCAACAATCTAGATTTCATAAATTTTCGTGCAGATACTACTTAAGAAAATAATATAACTAAAAATCCGCCTCTACTCGTCTCTCGTACGCCTTGCATTCAAAAACCGAAAATTAAACTAAAAATAAAATTTACCTAAAATATATATAATCGAGTTCCTTTCTTTTCCCTTTGTCGGGTGGTGAAGACTCGGGGTCGCTTACTTATTCTAAAGCTATCTATTTATACTATAAAAAAATGAATCAGTCGAATCCCAAAATGATCCAGTGTGGAAATCCAAAAAAAGCCCAACCATCGGCCCTATGTCGCGACTCGTTGATGTCGCGACATGGCCTCGTTTTGACGCCTGGCCGCGACGTAGCGCGATCTCTTTCTTTCAAGCAGGTAAACTACAGTTTGTCTCTTGCGATCGGGCTTTGATCGTTGGTCGCGACATCGCGGAGTGGTCGCGACTTCATTTGCTCAATGTTCCTTCGTTTATGTCGCGACCTAGCCATACGTCGCGACACATCATCAGTTTTCCTTTCTCCTACCGGGTGCTGCGATCGTTGTTAATTTTTTCGTTGCAACCACTTTGTTGTTCAGATGATGACTTGGCGTCAGACTCGATTCCTTGGTCCCACTCGGAAGTTAGTGGTCTTTAATTATGTTATCTTAATTTTATGTCGCGACATCATGATGATGTCGACCTCTCGCCTTCCATCTCTTTTCTTCAAGCCATAACCTTGGCTCTACGTCGCAGAACTAATTTACTTCTTCCCACTTATTTTCCAGTCTGCCTCATGACCTCAGCTTGCATGTCGAGACATCAATTTCTTTCCGCTCATCTTTTCGTGTCACACCCAAATTTCAGTGGTCGTGACATCATTTCGATCTCGACTTGTAAAAGGTCACAAGTTCGCCTCGCGAAGTGCTTCATTTCGCTACAGGTCATGAATTCTCCTTTGCAAAGACCTCTCAGAGTTTCCATGTACCTGATTCTTATCGCGACCAGAGTGGTGCTCATTAACAAAGTGATGCTCTGACATGAATTTCGTCATTCGATTGTTTCCTTTAGTCTCGACCACGCTTTCTGGTCGTAACCTCCTTTTTCAAGTCACGACTCACTGGTTCAAGTTTTCGCTTTCTTCTTCAAAGCCAAATTTGTTGATGTCGTGACCTGAATGTATCGGCAACTCGAGTTATCTCGTCGCGACTTAAATTTCCAAATGCGGACTTCTAATCACTGCAGTCGATTTCTTCCGATTCGCTTAAATTTCGAAGCCATGTATTTTCCCCGCAAATGAAATTCGAGTCAATTATCCACTTTTCTTCAAACAATCAACATTTATCTCTTACAAACTTAAAATTGATTAAAATAAATCTACTCACTGAGTTTTTAGACTCATCAAATTTCAACTTAAAATTTGCTTCGTCTCCATGTAAAAGAAGAAAAAGAAAGAATTGTTTGGTCTCAAACAAATAAGCTTAGAAAATTTTAAGTGACATTTTTCTTATTCATACTTCATGCCTTTTATTTGCTCCACCTTCTCGATTTGGAATTAAGAGATACCAACATCATTTTAAATTTCATGATTCAAGAATAAGACATGGTATACTTCTATCACAAAATTCTTGACAAACTAATGTATTTAAATAAATTGTCCAACAAGTCTTGTTCTCATAGTGTGTGTGCGTGTGTGTCTTCAATCCTTTTCATCCGCATGTCGATTTAGTTAATCTTCTAAGAGTTTTCTTAGACTCCGTTTGTCAAAGTCCATAGGCTTGTTTTTTCATATTAATCACTAATGGTAAATCCAACCTTCAAAATCAATTAGGTCTTTCAGCTTGTAATGTCATTTAGGCACTGGGTAGATAATGGAAAATTTGCTTTTCGTAAATCACCCGCTTCCACCTTCTATACTTGTCAGCTTCTCTAACTCTTCACCCTTTTCTTCTTTATTCCTTGCCGATTCCTCTAACTGGCCCCGATTCATTCATGCTGACCCTTTTAGAGAATTTCACTCCATATGTACTTTGCCCGTGCCAGCCTCTTGCTTCGAACTCCTCGCTTTTTGTTTTTCTAGAATCGGGAATAGTGCAATGTTTTCTCATTCTTAGGCCATATCTTTTTGGGAGAACTTGGGCTAGCAAACTCCCATACCAAATGGGCATTAGGTACGGTGTTAAAACACCCCTACGAGCGACTGCTCAAGGGAAATAAAGCCACAGGAGACAAAAACTTATTCCTTTATTTCACTAAATTTTCCTCGCTTCTCTTTACTTCTTCTCACCTCCTTCATCAGAAAAATTGGGAAATATTTTCCCCAAACTTGTTTCTTCCCTTTATAGTAAAACTTTTTTTTTCAACTAGAACTAGATATGGGCCTTTTTGTCAGCAGTTTATTGAAAAGAAGGGAATTTCCGTTTCGCTGTTGTTTTATTGAAGAAATAAGGCTTATTCGCTCAAATCAAGGAACTAGAGAATATGCTTACACATATATCAGGCCAAAGCCCAATCCCGCCAAGGATGCACCTCATCATTTCCTTTACTGTCGTTGCACCTAAGATTTCCGCCTCAATCAAAAATCAAACAAAATCTGTGGATCATGGACTCTCAACTCAAATTCCCGAAGATGTTCCAATTCCGCAAAGTTTCATAAGTTTTGTTGACCAAGGTGTATTATTTCTTCAAGACTTGTATTTATTTACTGTCTACTTACATTATTTCATCCAAGTCTTTTGTTCCATCAAGAATAAATAAATTTTCCAATTCTTGTAAAACTAAACTGCTAAACAAATGGTGCAATAATTTATCCGTTAATAAATTCACGCCTTGATTATTTCCCTCAATTTCTGCTTCAGAGAAAGAACAAAATTATTTATCTTTCGATTCGTGCATGTGTAAAAGAAATGACATAAAACAAAATTGTGATATCTATAACACTTGGGGTCAACAGAATTTATTCAAATATCAAAATATTTCGATATTGCATAATTCGCTTTTTTACAAATAAGATCAGAATTCAAATTCGAGAAAACTCTATTTCTCGACTAAAATCCTGCATCTTCCCCCTAAAGGTTGTGCCTTCGCTTCCAAAATTTGGTTCACTAAACTCGAGCTCCTCCCAAGAGTGATCTTCATAGCTTAACAAGGTCGCCTTCAACAAATTGGGAGTTTCCCGTCGATGGGTTCTAATTAACCCTTCTTCCTATTCCTTCCCATCAACCACTCCTCTTTGATTACATACGCATTTATGGAATAAGGAATGGAATTCCGTTTGTTTTTCACTCATTCATTCCATAAACTCGTGTTTACAAATTCTCAAGCTTCCTCTTTCTCTTTCTCTCATTCCCTTCTCTTCATTCTCTCTCGTTTGTTTTTCCTTGTTATCCCATCCTTTTATATGGATTTTCGTCCCTTTGAAGAACAAAGGCCATTTATTCTTTCTTTAAATTCATGAATGAATCAATGAGGTCAATTCGTCTTTGATATTTCCAAACGAGGTTTTGGGAATTCGTGAGAATATAGATCTTTTCTGAATTTTTGAATTTCCTCCATTATTCTCCTCTAAACCAAGCATACTAAACCAATCTGCTCAATAAAGACATTGATTTTTGTTTCTGTATTAATAACTATTTATTTCAAAGATTCTGAATGAATGATGCAGAACTGAAAAGGTTCGGGGGTGAATTGCATTTCAATGGAATTCCGAGGTGGAATAGACGCCGGCTTTAATGTCATAACACGGCTGAGTCACGACATTAACTATCGGGCCTCTAAATTAATACTATAATAATTTTATTTTTTTTTTATTTTTTAAGGTCGGGACGCTAAACAGAGAGATTTTAACCTTCTTTATTTGACTTTCGAGGACTATTCGTCACGACTTCAAATTTTTGGTTGTGACCTGAAATGTGGTCACGACAGGGAAAATGGTGTTGCAACATAAAAAATGTTCTTTCCCCTTTATTTTTACCATGACTTAGTTTCATTATTTGACTTTCTTTCCACTTTTATTTTTCACATCCAGCTAATTCTTGGTCAGAATCCCTTTGAATTAATGTTATGCTCCAAACATAAACACTAAATTCACAAAGCAATTTTCAATTTATTCAATTCCAATGAAAACAAATACACTAAACTATATCTTCACATGCGTGTAAAAAATTCAACAACTCCACTTGTAATTATCTAAACTTAAGCACCAAAAAACAAAGATAAAATTCCCCAAACTTTCAATCATGCTATATCAAAAGACACAAACTTTAAAATCAAATTAAGAAGAGTATACTGCCCCTTTTTCGTCTCTGCGTCGATCAAGTTTGATCGCAGATGCACTCATTTTGCAATAATCTTCATCATTCCTAGAAACTAAAAAAATACTTTACCTACTCTTCAATCAATAATGAATAAAATCAAATTAAGCTATTTGAAATTTAAACACAGAAAATTGTAAACTATAACAAGAAAAACAAAAATTTTAAATCAAACTGTGTGGATCAAGCCTCACAAAGCCGGCTCTCAATTTTTAGTCTTTAGCCGGACTTTCGCCGCTTATCGTTTCGTTTCTTCAATTTCCTTTGTTCAACGAAGGGTTACTCTAATTTCTTTCTCCCAAGATAGTGCTTTAATCTCTGGGAATCCATTAACTTAACTCCTCATGATTTGGCTGGTTCTAAGTGTCACGCCCTAAACTGCGGTAAGCCATACTAATCGTGAATGGTCCAATTTATTCGGGACTTCAACTTCCCGAAAGAGTCTTAGCCCTGAGTTAAATAACAAGACTCGATCTCCTCGCCTTGAATTCTCCTCCTCAAATTATTGATCAGTGCCATTTTTTTGTTTTATCCTCAGGAATTCCGCACTATCATAGCTTCATTCCTCAACTCTTCCAATTCATCAGCGAACTGAGTAAATTTCTTCCTTAGCAACTTTAAAATCAAAATTAAGCTTCGATGGCCCACATAGCCTTATAGTATTCTGGTACTCTCAAGAGGTGACAAGGTTTTCCAAAGACAAGCCTCGTGGATTGGGACATTCCAATGGGGGTTTTAAAGGCAGTTCTGTATGCCCAAAGTGCATCATCAAGCTTCAAAGACCAATCTCTTCACTGAACTTACAAATTTTTCTAATTTTCTTTTATTTCCCCTCGTTGAAATCTCAAATTTAATGATTTGCTTGAGGATGATAAGCTAAGCCATATAATGCGGTTTCGATATTATATATATGCTCACGCGAGTTTGTCAACACCTTATTTGAAAAATGGCTCCTCCATCACTAATTATGGGCTTCCTGCGTTCCAAACTGGGCCGAGAATATTTCTTCAGAAAATCCCACAACCAGATCGCATCATTCTTCGACAAGTCACGCCTCACCCATTCGATACATAATCCAGCGCCTAGGAGTATGTATATATTTGTGTCAAATCGAGCAGTCTGATAAAATCCATTCCCAGAGATCAAACAATCGCACTACCGTGATACTTTGCAGGCATCTCATGCCTTTGTCACTTATATTTCCCATTCTTCTGTATCGATCACCATAACTTCATTCATCAAACACGCCCTAAAATAAGAGCGCAAAAACCTCGCTGAATTTCAGGTGGGTTGTTTTATCTCCCAAAATGTCCTCCATATGGATGCAAGGTACAGACATTCTGTAAAATCTCGCTTTCGTCATCACCCTTCCAGTACACATCTCCTTATAACTCGATCACCTCTTTAAACAATAATGGGTCATCCTGCATTTAGTACCTTCCGCGCCCTAGCTTTCTTTCATTATAGCCGAGACTTGAATAATTCCACAAATAAAAGTCATCTACAAATATCAAAGACAGTGGTAGGATTGAGTGACAAACAAAATAATCGTCACATCCGGAAAATTTTCTCGCTATTTCTCTTCTTTCTTCTTTGCATGCTGGGTTTCTTCTTACTCTGACAAGGACAAACTATCACATCAAGTTAAATTCTTCTTGTCTTATTTCTAACCCACAACTCCTGTAATAATAGTACCTTAATTCGATCAATTCGCTTTGCTTCTTTCTTTTGCCATTAGATATTTAATCATGAAGATCAAGCAGGTATAACAAATACTGGACCCCAAAATGGTATGGCCTACCTCTTCACATGCAAATACTATTTCTATACATCTCCCTTTTCGCAGGTAGTAATTTTCAGGTTTCATTAAAGGTTTTTGCTAGCATAGTATACGGCTCAACACTTTTTCATCTTTTCTGTCCCAATACAGCCTCCGATCGCAAATCACCGGTATCACACATTTCAAATTCTCTGCTCCAACTGTTTTAAGCAAGGATGTGGAGCTTCAACTTAGTCTTGGGATTTGATTTCTTTAAATGCTTTCCCCGCAGGATTCATCAAAATAACTTAGTATCTTTTTTCCAAAGAATCTCGCATGGGATGCTGTGGGTCTAGCAATTTCGAGAAATTCCTCGATAAATCTTAAAACTAAAGAGGTTCCAAGAAACTTCTGATTCCCTTGATCAACAGAGTGGTGGCATTAGATTTTATACTAAGAAACTTTTATACTCAGTCTACCTCAAGTCCTGCTGCAGAAATCATGTGCCCCAAGACAATTCCTTCTCAACTAAATGGCATTTTTCCAGATACCCAGCCTAGATTCTTTGGTTTTTGCGACTCAAGTACTTTCCCGTGTTACGCAGTAATCATCAAAATCGATCCATACACTCAGAAAATCATCCATGAAGATCTCCATAACTTCTTCTCGTCAGATCGAACATGAGCATCATGCATCTGAAAAGGCACTAGAGCATTACACAAACCAAATTAAGATTCTCCTAAAAGCAAAAGTACCAAATGGGCATGTAAAAGTGGTTTTCTCCCGATCTCTCAAGTGCAATAGCACCTGCTTATATCCAGAGTATCCACTCAGAAGAAAAACAAAAATGAGGGTGTCCCGCCAACCTATCCAAATACAAATTCGATCAATGAAAGGCAGGGAAAATGATCCTCTCGGGTTAAAAGATTCACCTCTCGTGAGTCAACATACCACCTCCATCCCCTACATAGCCCTTGCAGGAATCGGGGCCTCATTCTTTTATTTCGAACACAGTTGAATCCACCTTCTGGGAACCACATGCACCCAAGCTTACCCAAGAACTATCCGATATAGCATATAAAAACCTCGTGATTATAACCATTTCGGTAACTTTTTCTAACAACTTCTTTTCATCACTCCAGTTCACCTCCTTTGATTCTCAATAGAAGTTTTTACTATCCTCCAAAGAATATTTCAGGCATGCAAATGGAGGGGCCGATACCCTTCGTATCCTCAATCGATTTACAATTGTTTCTTTGTATTTTCTAATCAGCCGCACTGCTTCACTCTTCAAAATAATGCAAATGATATGATAACCGTTTTCTCTTTCTCGGTTCTAAAACTCATATTTTAATGATCAAAATTTTCAATGTCACTCTTCGACCAGTTTCGTCATGAATACTGCTTCCTCGTCGCTATACTTCATCTCTTTGAATGTTCATTTGGCATCGACTGCTTTCCTATTAAATAAATTTCAAGGCGCATTTCCACAATCAAAGACACTCAAGATACTAAAATTCATCTCAATTTCACTTGACAGTGTCAAGGATACAATCGGGACCACCATCAACAGAAGACTATTGTTTCTTATGTACCATACAACTCGTCCTCCTACACAGATGTGTTCGGCACTTTTAATATTAAAATGCAATCGCTTCATTTCCAACCCCGAAAGTGTCAATTCACCTTCAGACACGTCTACTGGAAGCCTCCGCCAAGTTAAGAAAGGTCTTCTAGCAATGGGGAGGAACTCGTATCTTCCTCCATCTCGCATGATAACAAAATCCACTCGGGAAGATGGATTTCCTAACCTTGACAAGTACATTCTTCAAGAATGCCTTCTCTGCCAGCCATGATCTATCATCCATCCGAAATGTAATCGCTGGCTGGGGTAAGTTCCCCAAATTAAGTCTCTGCACAACCGATAGGCATCAAATTTATACTTGCCCTGTAATCACATAAAGCTTTCAATTCATATTTCCTTACTGAGCAGGAATGGGAAGTAAACCGCTAAAGGTCCTTCATTCGCTGAGCTTTTTACTGATAACGGCACCGCACGCAGCTGTACCAAGCTAACTATTCCCTCCCCAACTATCTTTTCTTACTCGAGATTCTCTAAATTGCACAAAGAGGCATTTCGCTAATCACCTCCTCGCAAATGGGATATTTATTTCTATTTTCGAAAACATCCAAGAGAACTTAGAAACTCCGTCTCTCTCGACTCTGTCTCGTGGAAATGGCACCGAAGGTGCAGCAGTTTGGTATTCCTTCCTTCTTTTCCTGGTCACTACTTTCCTCCTACTGCTCAACTGGTTGTTCTTCCTCCTTCCTTCTTTCGCCTTTCCGCCCGCCCTTCTTTCTTTCCGTTCTTTCACGCTCAAACCCTTTTCCTAGCACTTTAATCAACTCCGCCATGGGCCTGGTCTCTAGCATCTCTAGTGGAATGCACCCTTGCTCCGATTTGGCATATTCAAGGCCGCCGCTCTACTCAGGAAACTTCCAAATTTTTCAGCGAGGCACCAGCATCCTTCCTCGAAACATTCAGTATTAGACTTGAAAGCTTCCAAGTCTCGAGCAGTTTCTGCCTCATGGAATCGTAATAGCCCCTTTGTCCCCATGAACCGCAAAGATTTGTTCTCCTTCAAAATGGTCAGTCCTCCACTTCCCGTATATGCATTTCTCGCTTTCACCTCCTTGCCGCGCTCGGAACTCAGCGGCCGCTGATATCCGCCGAGGATTCCGCCCATGCCTCGGGCCTCAGAATGCCCCTCCACCATATGGTGTTCCTATGGTTCCTCAAAGGCTGGAACATAAAAAGGTGCCAGATTCGCTTGGAAATGATAACCCTCGCTCGTCACGACTTAACCTCCTCACACTATAAGAACTTCTGCTAAGTACACGCACTTCTTCTCATAAGTTCTTCATCGCCCTATTTCATAAAGCGCAAGGTGCATCTTCCTCTCTTTGTTCGTCTATCCTATACAAAGATCCAACATCGCTCCATATGGCTCATCTCGCCAAATGCATGAATTTCTTCCTTCGCTATTTCCTCTTGAAAACTCGGGACGAGCTTGCTATTGCATTAAGCTGTGTCTTCGATCGATCTCTCTTCAAAGACTTTTACGCTGAATGCTCTACAACATGAAGCATCGATAATATTCTTAGAAGTATATCATTTATAAAGCACGATACACTGGCGTCCATCCAGTTTCAAACTATGCCATGCAACGCATCTCTTCAAGAACCTTTGAATCTTCCCAAGCTACATATAGGCTCGCCTTCCCCTTTGTCAATACTGGCTTATCTCGTCTTCTAAAGAGATGTAGTAAGAATTCAGCTTTTCCAAGAAAGCCACCAACTCTTCCTAAGTGTCAACCAAACCATATGGTAATGATTCATACCATGTGGTCGAAGGTCTCCTTCAAAGAAATGGGAAGAGATGCAATTTTATCATCACCCTCTGCCTCACCCCCATTCAACATACCGTATTTCATCCTGAGAAATTCTTCCTGTGTGCTTGTTTCGGGTCTCGCTGATTAATACTAAACCGATATTGCTCAATCATATCAGAATCAAGGTCGGGGCTTTAGTTCGAAATTATTCGTGATCTACAAAAGAGGTCAGTCTTAACGCAGAATATTCTTCCGACACAGCTCCGTAAATCCTCCATCGTGTTAGTACCTGAGGCCTTCGGATGCCGTCCTCCGTTTTGTCTCGATCATGTTCCCACTCGCTATAGCTGGGCAAAGTCAGCTTTTCGCCTTTCTCGCTTCCCGAAAGGCTTAATTCCGTGTCTCGCTGGAATCAGCCGAACTCGTTTTGCGTATTAAAAGTTTTCCAAACCAAAAACACACTCAAATTATCAGATTAGTCAAACCCAACAAATATCATTTTCTGGCAATATGGCTTTGTTAAAAGATTAGTGGCTAAAATAGCCACGCTTTTGCAAAGCTATTTTTGTTCTTTTCTTAAATGTCCAAATTAAGATTTCCTTCTTTCACACGAATATCAATTCACTAATCTTTCCAACTCCCAGAAGAATCTACATCATAAAAACTTGTGCCTTTTCTATATAAATTAAACCCCCCAATTAATATAATTACAAGAGCTTCACACTTCTCTCAAGACAGCATTGGATAATTTTTTGCTCATAAAATAGCTTTCAATTGTCTATGATTTAATAAGGGTCAAGTCTATGACATCGCAAGCGCATTGGTGTCACATAGTAAAATCTCAAATGTAAGTCCGTATCATTCCCACGAGATTGATAATGAATTACATATCAACTAATTCTCAACTACTAAAATTCTTTACAATTTATTTGACTCAAAATTCATAATGAAGATTTTATCTAAACAACACAAATTAAAAATCCTTGCTACTATCAATATATTCAAATTAAAGCAAAAACAAATAAATAATAAAATCATCTACAAAAGAATGATCAAAAAGTTTCCTCGTGGAGAAACTAAAAAACTATCAATGAAATACAATGTAGTCAGCCAATTCCCCGCACTAAAATCCATTGCCTCGCTTTTACGACGGATCCTACTTGTCCAAGATTTCAATTATCGGAATTGGATTTCATATTCACCGACAGATATCCTGCTTCTCTCAAGACAAGTGATCTAACCAGCCTACCCCAGATCCAATTTTCCTCAAAGATCCTGGTGTTTTTCCTTTCCTCACTTCACACCCATTTCCTAGCTATGATGTAAGAACTCTTTGCTTTACCTCTAAGTGGATTTCAGGCCCCTACTTTCACCAACTCCAAGTGGCCTCAACCTTCGATCTATGGGTTCCATCCTCTCCTCGATTAGATTCTGTTTCAACACTGTAATTGAAACTTAAATGTAGATTGCGAACTCTCGATTATTTATACTGCGAATACCCCCGTCCCGGAGTAGAAATGCATGCATACGATATTTTAGTAAAGTGTATATACCAAGTGTCACAATCTAGGTATTTGAGATGAAATTAGAAAACATATAATTTTGGAAACCCTAATTTGGTAATTTAAATGAATTAAGATTAAATCGTCATTTAAATAAAAACGACATGTAGTTTAATAATTGTGTTTTTCTAGAGACTTTGGCCATAGTAGAATCAAAAGCTCGACTTTGGTAATTAAGGGAAAGTTTAGGTAAGGAAAGGAGTAATTACAAGCTTTAAATATGAAAATAATAATAATGAATTGCCAGACTTTTCGTAGTCTCGAAAATTTCAGATCCAAGGACGAAACTGACGTCGCTAAGCTCCGCCTCTCGCTAATCATAATGTACTTAATCTAGAAAAGTTTCGCTTAATTCCTAGACACTTTGAAACATTTCCACGGCCCCCAGCCACTAGCTTCAGAGTGAAACTCAAAACTGGATTTTAGAAAAATCCTAAAATCTGCAAAGAGATATGTTAATATTCATCGATAACAAATCTAAACCTAATACTTTAAATCGTTCTGGGCTAAAACTGGACGAGAAAGGAAGAAAAGGGATATGTGGGTCCCATCGAAGAAAAAAAAATGGTATCAAAAGAAAATCAAACCTCAAATGACTGACTCGAGAGAAAGGCCGAGGATGCGTAGAGAGTTTTGATTTTTTTAGTTTTTATTTTTTCAATCTTCTTTCCTCAGATTTACGAAACCGACCGTCTGGATTACGGATAAAACACTAGTGCTCACGCGACTAGGGCTACGCTTATGAGTACCAAAAAACATTAAGATTTCACCGAGAATTGTGCAAATATGCAAAAACCCAAATTTTAGTTTTCTCGTAGATCTACGTCATTCTAATGTAACTTTTCACCAAAGTTTGAAGTTACTTTAATGCGACGAGAGCTACGTTGCAATAATTCAAAATCTCAGCTTTTGGTCAAACTCAAGAGGTGGGAAATTTTCCCATTTAGATACATATTTCCTCGAGCCTAAAGGCTAATATAATGTATTTTAATATTCTTAGGCACACAACCAAAATCCCAAAACTTTAAAGGAGTTTAGGAATTTTTAGAAATTTTAATACCTTGACTATTTTCTGACAAATCGGCCATTGAATTTCTGGACTCTTTCTAATAGCCAGAAGCTGAAACTTATGATTCTAACCCAAACAAATCTATACATAATTTCGTTAAATGTTTTCTAGTGTTTTTTAATTATAAGAGTCCCTTTAGTCTAGAATCTAGCCATATGCCCGTGAATGGTATCTGAGGCCCACATATTTTCCGAAATTTTAATCAGAGGCACCAAGTGCAAATCGCTGTCGAACACGGTGTGATCTAATACATCGAAAGTGTGTAGCTAAAAGCAAAGTGAAAGTCAGGAACTGTGTCGTTTAGCCCAAAGAGGTGGAGTGTTCTAAAACTCACTTTCCAAATAATAGTGTATTATTGTTATTATAAACTCCATTAAGACTCAGATTTCATGGTTTGAAACAACCCATTTCAAGAAGCAAGCAATAAATTAGAATCGCCAAATATTTCAGTTAAACCATAATTGAAAGCGTGGGGCATCGTTTTAAATTTCGTGAAACCATTTTCAAGCAAGCAAAGTAAGTAAAATGGTTTCAAATAATTAAACCATTTTTCTAAGAAGTACGTAAAATGGTTTTAAATTGTAAACCATTTTTCAAAGAGCAAGCAAGCAAGCAAAGAATGTTTGTGAGAAAATACTGTGCCTTCCTGGTTCTAAAGCGCAACCGTCGGGTATTCCAGATACATGAATCAGCACATAGTGATCCCATACATGCATCAGTTTTGCCCCTGGTCTCCAAGAACCAGGACATACATCATGCATTTAATATGATCCCGTGGCACCAGAATGAGCATATAAGTATTATGATCTCTAATCAAAATTTAACGTGATGGCGACTCCGTGCCAATCCACTTTAGAGACTGAAAAGCGTTGACAAGGAATCTGAAGTCCCACCCAAGACGGTCAAAGCCAAAGCTCCGTGTGTTCAATGGTGAGTGGTAGTATAGTAATAGCTCAAAGGGTTGATGTTTTATAAGCATAATATGCTAAATAAAAAAATCACCCATCGGGTTCCTACGCTCTGTGCTCCATGAGAGTTTTAGCAACCTGGCCGAGCCCAGCCCGCTTTAGATTTAAAACGATCTTTGGCTTGAGCCAAGCCCCGTGATTTTTAAAGCAAACTGAGCCCGCGCACTTCGGGCTTTATTTTCAAAGCATGCGGTCGAGCCAAGCCCCGTTTTATGAAAAGTTTCGGTGTTTTACTAAAGGTTTGTGTGAAGTTTTAAGAAACTTTTCACTAAGATAAAGCAAGCAAGCAAGAAAAGCTGGTGAAGTTTTATAAACTTTAAGCAAGCAAGAATGGTGAGTTTTAGTAAGCTTTTAAAGAAAAGAAAGCAAAGGTATAAAGTATTAAAAGTTTTATAAACTTAAAAGAGAAGGCAAACAAAGAAAAAGTTTTAGAAACTTAAAGCCACAAAGCAAAGTAAGGCTGTGTAAAATATTTCAGTGAAAAGAGTTTTACATTTTTTGAGATGTTTTCCTGAAAAGCAAAACCTTTATAAAATCATACACTCACCTGGTCGCTTAGCTCATTATTTTGTATTTTAAAACTATTTTCCAGCACGTATTAATCTCGACCACTGAAAGTGACAGATTCTCCGACATTTATATCGCGATGTAATTAAGAATATCAGGTGAAATACTTGAATTTGAGATAAAGGAAATATATGTATGTACATAGTGTAGTTTTGTGAGAATGTTGGTATGCTGGTTGCCATATATTTCGATACAGCGGTAAATCAATGTATACAGATTTGGAATTCGACGACGTGCGCCCGGGCCATGCCGCCGGTTTTTCTCACCGTTAAGATTTTAATAAATCTGCAAGAAAATAAAGAAAAATTTTTATGTGAGGTATAAGCAAGCAATACGCCATTTCACATGGATTTCTAAATGTTAGAATCTGCCATTTATTTCGCAGGAGGAGCTCGCGATACCCGCCTACGAAGTGGTGTCAAAAGTGGTCGAGCAAAAGCTGTATGGCAATGACCTAGACTCGAGGAAAAATGATACTACCCAAGGGGTGGTACTCAGAGTTACAAGTATTGGCAACCATGGCTGTTCAAACTTAAAGTGCCATACATATCAAGTAATTCAGTATTAAATAGTTGATATTTTTGGAAATTACGTAACTATGTCGGGTAGAGGACGAGAGGTCGCCCTAGGAGAGTAGCTCCTGCAGCTCATAGTAACCCGCGATGTACCGAGAGATGAGCACGTAGGGCAGTTCCACCATCGCATCTATGAATCACCTCCGCACAGTCAGCCGACCATCTCGCGCTCCCGTAAGGTGCTCATGCCAGGAATGTTTACTGGCAGAGCAAGTGGCATAGAATGCACAGATAGTAGCCATAGCTGACACGCCAGAAATGGGCAGCCTCCCACCACCACCTAGAGCTATGGAAGAACCGGGGAGGTCGCACAATAGAGAGAGTACAGGAACCGGCTAGTCGCCAAGCCATATGACTTATTGCTGGTGATCCGTAAAACGCCGTTATGAAGGCTAGATGTAGGCAAACAAGACGAGTAGAGTTAGCGGCCGCACCTGGATGAGCATGTGGTCTTGTTTTCCGCCTCACGGTGCCACAGGCTATGATCAGGGATGTCATGAGAGAGGGAGGTATCCTGATGGAATAGCATGGGACCAATTTCAACAAGAATTCACTGACCGATTATTTCCTCAAAGTCACAAGGATTCAAAAATTGAGGAGTTCTTCAAGTTAGAACAAAAGAACATGTCAGTATCCGAGCATGAGAAGAAATTTCAATCCAGGTTAGATTGTTCCAAGATCTGGGCTGTGACAGTTCCTCGAAACCCAAGAGGTTTATCGGGGATCATGAAGACCTGATCAGAGTGCATTTATCAAGAAGGTCCCGCATTAGATTCGTGGACTTAGTCAGGCCGCTTCCGAGAGTCGTAGAAAAGCACTACAAACATGTATCGAGTATGTGGATGTGAAAGTGGGAGCAAGAGGAGGTGACCCGTACTCCCAACAAAGCCAGGACAAAGACAAAGAGGAAAGAAAAGCAAGAGCAGAAGTTATAGAGGCCGAGGTGCAAGTCGAGGAGCTATCTCTATTCAGTGGATCGTTGAGGCTCCCCACTAAGTGTGCTGGCACCCGCAGCTCCTCCCGTTTGTCATACGTACTCGGCTGACACCACGGGAGTGCGTGAGATCTCGCACGAGGTGTTTCCAGACCGTGGCCAAGAAGGCCATTTTATTAGGAGTGTCCTCACCTGATTGGTGCGAAACATCACCGTGAGCCGCCTTAGCTACCCCAAGCATCGCAGATGAGCACACAAGAGGCTGCCTGGGGAGAGGTTTCAGGCAAATAGGGGCTAAAGACAAACAAGCAGCAGAGGCGCGGCCGTGGCAGAGGCAAAGAGGCAAGGCCTCAGATGGCGAGACAGAGCTCCTCGCACTGTGCCAGAGTATTGGGCGCTCGTGACTCGCCAGAAGATGCGTATGCAAACTCGATGTGGTCAATTTCAGATTATTTCTATCCGAACATGATGCATATACATTAGCGACCAGTGAGCCACATTCATTCGCATCCAAGCCATTCTGGGGATCGCTTTCAGATAGAGACCTACCCATTAGAGGGTCGATGAGAGTTTCTCCAATAGATCCGTTACTCCGCACGAGCTCGTGAGATAGTAGAGTTCTCGATCGGTGGACGTGGAGTTCCCCACCTGATTCAGAAATTTCAGATACTTAGGGACTTCTGATGTGGTTCTCAGATGGATTACCGTCTCGCCCATAAGAGTCAATGCTAGATTGTTATAAAAAGGAAGTAAAGTCAATATGCTTGAAATCTAGGTAAAGTCTGTGAGGGGATTACGTAGAGAGTTATGTCTTTCCCTCAGAGGATCTCCGCCATGACAAAGACAGAATGCTACGTAAAAGGTCACGTGGTTATCTAGCGAAGGAAAAAGTGGAGATGGTGAATGGAGGACCATATTGGATACAAGATCCAATGTTAGAGTTCAAGCAGATGTGTTTCCAAAGAAGATATATCAAGTAGATTACCCCAGAAAAGAGAAGGAGTTCACCATTGATTCGATCCCTTTGGACTCCGAGCCCATTTCCATCTCTCCTATAGATGGCCCTTTCGGCAGAGTCGAGAGAGCTTGCTTAGTTAGAAGAATCGTTAAGTATGCAAGTGATTCATCTCGACCGAGCATATCCCCATGGGGAGCCCAGCCTCTCGCAAGAAGAAAGATGGGAGTCATACCGTGTATGGACATGTGCAACCGAACAAAGTTACCATCCGCAAGAATCGCATCCACTCCTAGGATCGACATGAGTTATTCACGCCTGTGGGTCCCGGGGAGCGCACCCAAGACATAGATTTGAGGCTCCGGTATCACTGGGCCGAGGGGTGCAGGAGGGTGATGTTCCTAAGACCGCATTCGCACACGCCACGCATTACAGCCAGGTAATGCCATTTGCTCACTCAATGCCCTAAAGAATGCCATGGATTGACATGAACCGCATTCCAAACCAGATTCGATAGTTCGTCACGGCAGTTTTTATTTGATGATATCCTAGTTGTATTCAGAAGTTCGTAGGAACATTCGTAACACCTCGAGGATTGTATCAGACCCTAAGGGAGTGACTGTATGCCAAGTCGAGCAAGTGTCGGCTTTGCTCGACAAGGTGGCATTCCTGTGTCATGTCATTTCACCGACGTGAGCGTGGATCCGCCGCGCGGTACCTGAAACCAAAAGAATGCGCTCAGCTCAGAGCTCCTCAGTTAATAAATGGTATTATAAAGAAGCTCAGTTGAGGGGTTCTTCAAGATATGTTTTCCATCGATCGTTTCGATAAGGAAAGATGTGAAGTGCGATTGGTAGATGCTCGCAACGTAGCTCGAGTGAAAGGTAGATTGACTTAAGCTCCGGGGCCAATAATTAATGGAAGAGATGGATTTTAGTTTATAAGGATGCTTCAAGGCAAGGCCTTGGTCAGGTTTCATGCACGACAAAGGATCAGTAAGTTTTGTTTATAGGTGCCTAACCCGCCATTGTGTGTGCCGCAGCATCGAGGCCCTGGGTGGGGAAGATACGGAATACTCCCCCTGCTCCAAAGGTGGAAATGGGAAAAGATCACTATGGGATTTGTAACAAATCTCCACTTTACCGAAAACATGACGCTATAAGTGATAGAAGCTGGATCGCATCATCAAATCATCATTTCTACCGCTAATATTAGATTCATTGGTAAGTCGCCCAATCGTATGTGGACGAGATGGAAGGTTGAGACCCAGTGGGTTCTAGCTCGATAGTTTCATTCGAGAACCGTGTGGCCACATCTGTGAGCAAATTTATGTTACATAAAATAGTTTAGGTACTCGCCACACTTTAAAGATTGATTTCATCCTCGTAATGATTTAGTCATCAATTGAGAGGACTATTTTAGACGGAGGATGGCGTTGTTTCTTGTGTGTCGAATTCAAAGAAGTCAGATAGGTTGCATCACTTAGCACTAATGGAGTTTGTCAACATCACAGCTATCGTCGCGATAGAGCATGGCTCCATTTTTAAAAGGCTGACGGCAGAAATGTAGACCCAGCAGAATGGGATGAGGCAGCAGAGAAGACTAGTAGGTCCCGACCAGTAATGTATCACTCAGAAAGTGAAAGCCAAGTTCAGATAACTCAAGATAGCAAGAGATAAATGTAAATATGCAAGTAGACAAACCGTCGTATAGACTTTCATACCCGAGATAGCCAACAAGTCAAGATTTACTTGAAAGGTGTGTCGAGATTCTGGAAACCTGAAAAAGTGCTTAGTCCAGTATTATAGACCATGATTATGATGGTACAGGCCAAGAATCATGCTTTGAAGTTAATTGAAAGTATCATACATTCAAGGAGACCACATCACGTTATGAAATATATCCAATATCCTTCCAAATAAATGAGAGATAGAGTTACAGCTGTAAATATGCTGGAAAATTTGACTTATGAGGAAAGATACTTAAAAGTATTGGAAACAGGCTTTGGTGAAGCAAAGACTCCATTGAAGAAGTCTTATGGAAGAATCATGAGAGGAGGCAAATTACTGGGATTGTGATGCCTAAACGCCACTTCGCCACATCTCTCACTTATTTCCAGATGAGGTATTTTCGCTTCCTTCTTGGAGTTTAGCGGCTCCAGCCTTGAGACTTAAAATGTTCCCATGAGAACAAGAGGATTTTGTAACACCCCATTCCTTGAGAGAGTGGCAAAGCACATGATAATTGTAGGGGTGTGTATAAGAGTACTAAGTGTCACATCGTAGTATTTTGGAGATGAAATTAGGGGAAATTATAAATTTTTAGAACCCTGAATTTGGTACTAAAACAAGGGTACAATTGTCATTTAAAGAAAGTCGATATTGTATGATAATTAAGTTAGAGATGGGCCATAGTAGGGAATTTCAAAAGTTGGATTTGCAACAGGCAGAAAGCTTCGAGGGGTGAAAGCATAATATAGTGTTTAATAGGTAAGACATACATTTAATCGCTATAATTTTTCAGCAGCCTCGAAATTCTCAGAGGTCCGATACTTAAACTGACTGAAACTGCGAAGTCTGCCCTCATTAAATTAGTGACCTAGAAAAGCCTCGTTTAATCTTATGCTCTAATATTTACTTAATTTCAGCGATTTAGCTTTGGTGAGTGAACTCGAAACTGATTTTAGAAAAAATCCTCAAAATTGTGCTATGGCAAAAGAATTTCATTCATTTAGATAAACAAAACGAAACCCACAAAATAAATTGTTTTGGGGCTGAAACGGATCGAGAAAGGAAGAAAAAGGGACATAAAACCATAATTAAAGAAAGAAAAATAAAATAAAAAGCATAAAATCAAAACCTCAAAACACTGACGAGAGAGCGTCGAGATGGCAAGAGAGAGTTTTGATTTTTTTAGTTTTTATTTTTCAATTCTTCTTTCGATTTGACAAAACCCGACTCGGGTCGAATTTCGCTTCGATAAACACGAAAATGCTCTACGACGGTGGCTACGGTGAGTACTAAAAACATGATTTTCACCGAGAATTGTGTAAATATGTGAAAAAACCCAAATTTTTAGTTTTTCTCAGATCACGCCACTTAGGAACAGAATTTTCACCAGTTATATTACTGAAAACGAACAGAGTTTACACAAGGACATCCGCGCATCCGCTATTAAACTTCAAGAGTAGAGAATTTTCCTACTGAGTTATTTTCGAAGCCTAAAGTTATATAATGGCTTGAATATTCTTAGAGGCCATAAATTCAGTCCCCAAAATTTTAAAGTCGAAGTTTAGGAATTTTTAGAAATTTTTAAGAAATTCGGACTATTTTCTGACAAATCCGGGCCGACTTCTCGGATCGTTTTCGGATGTAAATGGTTAAAATTTTAGGATTTATTCAAATGTCCTGCACAGACTCTTTCAATGTTGGTGATTTTTGAATTATATGGAAAGTCCCTTTGGGCTTCTAATTCATAAATGCATATGCCTGAATGCATTTCCTGGGGCCCACATATTTTCTCTCGCCTGGAAATTTTAATCAGAGCACCAAGTGTGCAAACTGTTTGGCTGAAGGACGTGCGCGATCTAATACATCGAGTGTGTTTGGCTAAAGCAAAGTGAAAGCTTGTGGAACTCGTGCTCAAGTCTAGGCAAAGCAAAGAGGTGAGTGTTCTAAACTCATTCTTCCAAATACTAGTATTATTATTATTATTATAAACTGCTTTTGTGACTCAGTATTTCATGTGGTTTTGAGTGTTCAAACCATTTTAAGAAGGGCAATAAATTAGAAATCAAGCAAAGGGTTTCAGTTAAACCATAATTGAAAGCAAGCATCGGGTTTTAAATTGTAAAACCATTTTCAAGCAAGTGCAAGTAAGTAAATGGTTTCTCAATAATTAAACCATTTTTCAAGAAGCAAATGGTTTTAAATTGTAAACCATTTTTCAAAAAGAGCAAGCAAGCAAGCGAAGAATGTTTGTGAAACAGCCTTCCTAGTTCTAAAGCAAGCAAACCGGCCGGGGAGGGATTCCGTACGTGCACTAAGTGGTGTTGTGGATCTCATACATGCATCGAGTTTTGCCCGGCTCAAGTAAAACTTAGACATACATCATGCATTTAAAGGAGACCGCACGTGCATGTGGAGCATATAAGGTTATGAGCTCTAACTAAATTACATGGTGATGGCGACCTGCGTCAATTCCACCATATTCACCTGAAAGTGATGCTAATCTTGTGTCCTTCCACCCGCACGGCCGCCTGTGCCTCGTGGTTCACTAGTGGTATAGTAAGTGTAATAAAGCTCCAAGAGCGATGCTTTAGGCAAGCATAATATACGCTTTAAAAATCAACTATCGTTCCCCGCTGCCCAGCTTCCTGAGAGTTTTAAAGCAACCACAGCCCAGCCCGCTTAGATTTCAAACGACGGCCAGCCAAGCTCCCGTGGATTTAAAGAAACTACGGAAACACAGTCTCGTTTATTTTCAAAGTATTGCACTGAGCCAAGCTCCTATTTTAAGCAGGAAAAGCCTTGAGAAACTTTTAAAGCAAAAGGTTTGTGAAAGGTTTTAAGAAACTCAAGCAAGAGATAAAGCAAGGCAAGAGAAAGTTTTGAGAAGTTTTATAAACTTCTAAGCAAGCAAGAAATGAGAGTTTTATAAGCTTTTAAAGAAAAGAAAAGCAAAGCAAGAAAGCATTAAAAGTTTTATAAACTTTTAAAAGCAAGCAAACAAAGAAAAGTTTTAGAAACTTTTAAAGCTAGCAAAGCAAAGTAAGGCTTCTGGAAAATATTTGTAAAAGAGAGTTTTACATTTTTGAGATGTTTTCCGGAAAAGCAAAACCTTTATAGTGCACACACCACCTGCGGTACTCGTTTTATCTCATTATTTTCAGATTTAAAACTATTTTCCGCGCATTTACAATTCCGACCGAGCAGACAGATTCTCCATTTAGTACGCTGATGTAATTAAGAATACTGCGGCGAAATACTTTGAATTTGTATGCTGGAACATATGTATGTACATAGTGTAGTTTTGTGATAATACGTCGTATGCTGGTTGCCATATTTTGGATACAAAGGTAAATTGATGTATACAGATTTGGAATTTGACTATGTGCATCATTATGTCTAAGTTTTTTCCTGCTATTAAGATTTTACCAAATCTTAAGTTAGAAAATAGAAGAAAATTTTTA
>JAEQBH010007197.1:0-76242 GCA_016808115.1 Tetrastigma voinierianum
TCGCCCTCGGCTCAATCGCCACTTTCGTCTGATGCCACTCGACTCGATGCGCCACTTTCGGCTACATCGCCACTCGACCAGTCGCCACTCGGCTCTGTAGCCACTCGGCTCAATCGCCACTCACGGCTCAATCGCCCTTTCATTTCGCGCCTCGACTCAATCGCCACTCGGCTACAAACGCCACTTTCGACTCGGTCGTAGCTAGATGTCGCCTTCAGGCTACGCGCCACTCGGCCTGATCGCCGCTCGACTCCAGTAAGCCCCTTCATTTACATAAGCCACTTTCGATCAGTGCCACTCGGCTCAATCGCCACTCGGCTCAATGTCGCCACTCGGCTACAAGCGCCACTCGGCTGATCATGACTTTCGATCAATTGCCCCTCGGCTACATCGCCACTCGACTGATCGCCACTCATTTCGATCGCCGCTCGTCAATCGCCACTCGACTCAATCCTTCCTACTGACTACGCCATGCCTCGATCAATCATCGATCATTTCTAGCGCTCACTCATTAATCATACTCGACTCTCGATCGCCACTCATTTCGCGCCCTCGACTCAATCGCTAGACTCGGCTACATATACTCGACTCGATCGTAGTCATTTCTAGCGCCACTCGATGCGATCGCCACTCATTTCGATGGCCCCTCGGCTCTGTCGCCGCTCGACTCAATCGCCACTCGGCTCAATCGCCACTTTCGGCTACAATGCCACTTTCGGCTCAATCGCCACTTTCATTTCATCGCCGCTCATTTCAATCATACTTTCGAATTTCGCCCGCTCGACTCGATCGCCACTCGATGTCGCCACTCGGCTACAAACGCCACTCGGCTCAATCGCCACTCGATTTCTGGCGCCACTGAATAATCGCCACTCGGCTGCGCGCCACTCGATCAATCGCCCGCTGGGCTCAATAATCGCCCACCTGGAAGCTCTATTGCCGCTCGGCCTGGTAGCCGCACCGACCGATGGCCCTCATTTCGTGCGCCGCATCGGCTCGGTGCCACTCGACCGATCGCCACTCGATCAATCGCCACTTCGGCTGCGGCCGCTCATTGTCGACTGAAGATCGGTGCTTCATTTCTACATCGCCGCCATTTCGATCATCACTCATTTCTGGCCTTCGCTCGACCGATGGCCCATTCGGCTACATAAGTACTCGATCAATCGCCACTTTCGGCTCTAGCGCCACTCGACTCTCGTCGCCACTCATTTCGCATCGCCACTCATTTCTGGCGCCACTTTCGATCGGTAGCCACTCGGTACCTGCGCTTCACTCGAATAGTAGCCCTTTCATTACATACGGCCGCTCGGCTCGTCGCCCGCTCGGGTACCTGCGCCCGCCATTCATTCGCCGCTCGGCTCAATCGCCACTTTCGGCTCGCGCCACTCGGCTCAATCGCCACATTTCGCGCCACTCGGGTCAATCGCCACTCGACTCAATCGCCCTCGGCTCAATACGCCACCACGACTATCAGTAGCTCGGCTCGTCGCCCGATCGGCTGTCATGATCATTCTCGCGCCACTGACCCAATCGCCACTCGGCTCAATCGTACTCGACTACGCGCCCTCGGCTCAATCGCCACTCGGCTACATCGCCCTTTCGATCAATCGCCGGTCATTTCTAGCGCCACTCATTGATCGCCACTCGGCTCCAGCTAATTTCGGCTCATCCGCCACTTTCGGCTCCAATCGCGCCACTGGCTCAATCGCCACTCGGCTACAATGCCACTCGGCTCAATCGCCACTCGGCTACATCGCCACTCGGCTCAATCGCCACTCGGCTACAACGCCACTCGGCTCAATCGCCACTCGGCTCAATCGCCCTTTCATTTCTGATGCCACTGACTCGTCGCCACTTTCATTTCGTAGCCACTCGGCTCCAATCGCCAGCGGGCTCAATCGCCACTAGGCTACGCGCCACTCGCTGTAATCGCCCTCGGCTCAATAGCCCCTCGGCTACATAGCCACTGGCTCAATTGCCACTTTCGGCTCAATCGCCACTGGCTCAATCCCGCCGCCGACTCTGATGCCCACTAGGCTCCGATCGCTAATCGGCTACGCCATCCGCCGGCTCAATCGCCACTTTCGGCTACAAACGCCACTCAGCTCAATCGCCGCCGGCTCCAATCAGCCGCTTTCGGCAACAACGCCACTCGACTCGGTCGCCACTGGCTCTAGCGCCACTCGGCTCAATCGCCGCTCGAGTACAAGCGCCCTTCGGCTCGATCGCCCTCATTTCAATCATGCTTCGGCTACCGCGCCACTCGGCTCAATCGCCCTTTCGACTCGCGCCACTGGCTACATCGCCACTCGACTCAATCGCCACCGGCTCAATCGCCACTCATTCTCGCGCCACTCATTTCCGATGCCACTCGATAATCGCCGCACTTCGACTACGTCGCCACTTTCGACCGATGTTCGCGATCGGCTACGCGACGCTGACCCAATCGCCACTTTCGGCTCAGTACTTCACTCGGCTACAAACGCCACTTTCGGCTCAATCGCCACTTTCGGCTATCGCCCTCGGCTCAATCGCCACTTTCGGCTCAATCGCCACTCGACTCGATCGCCCGATCGGCTCTCGCGCCCGCTCGGTGATCGCCCTCGACTCGGTCATGCCCTCGGCTCAATCGCCACTCGGCTCAATGGGCACTCGGCTACATCGCCACTCGGCTCAATCGCCACTCGGCTCAATCGCCACTCGGCTCAATCGCAACTCGGCTCAATCGCCACTCGGCTCAATCGCCACTCGGCTACAACGCCACTCGGCTCAATCGCCACTCGGCTCAATCGCGCCGCTTTCGGCGCCTGGCGTTTTTTCGGTACCGATGGCAACTTCGGCTACATCGCCACTCGACTCAATCGCCACTCATTTCTAGCGCCACTCGGCTCGATCGCCCTTTCGGCTACGCCGCCACTCATTTCTCGCGCCACTTTCGGCTCCAATCGCCCCGCTCGGCTCTGGCGCCCTCGACCCGATCGTACTTTCGACTCTGACGCCACTCGGCTCGGTCATGCCCGGGCTCAATCGCCCTCCGGCTCAATCATGCTCGGCTACAAGCGCCCTTTCATTCGTCGCCACTCGATCAATCGCCACTCGGCTACAAAGCCTCCGGCTCAATCGCCGCATCGGCTCAATCGCCGCACTCATTTCGATCGCGTCGGCTACATACGCCCTTTCGGCTGATCGCCACTTTCGGCTGCGCGCCACTTCGACTCGTCGCCACTCGGCTCAATGCCCGCTCGACTGCAAACCACTCGGCTCAATCGCCACTCGGCTCAATCGCCACTCTGCTACACGCCACTCGGCTCAATCGCCACTCGGCTCAATCGCCACTCGGCTACAAACGCCACTCGGCTCAATCGCCACTCGGCTCAATCGCCACTCGTCTCTCCTTGACTCGGCTATCGCCACTCATTTCGTCGCCACTCATTCTCGCATACTCAGCTAAATGCGCCACTCGACCGATCGCCGCACCATTTCGGTCGCCACTCGGCTCCGCCAGCCACTCGGCTCTGGCGCCACTACGGCTTTCAATCGCCCGCTCATTACATCGCCCGCTCGGCGCCGATCGCCCGCTCGGCTCGCGCCCTTTCATTTCAATCGCCACTCGTCAATGCGCCACTTTCGGCTACAAGCGCCACTTCGACTCAATCGCCCTTTCGGCTCAATCTCCACTTTCGGCTACCACTTTCGGCTCAATCGCCACTCGGCTACATAAACCCTTTCGGCTCAATCGCGGTCGATATACATACGCCAGCTCGACTCGATCGCCACTCTGCTTCTAGCGCCACTCGACAATCGCCACTAACGATCGCCACTTTCGGCTGTCGCCCGCTCGGCTGCGCCACTCGGCTCAATGCGCCACTCGGCTACAAGCGCCACTCGGCTCGATCGCCACTCGACTCACAGACGCCACTTTCATTTCCAATCGCCACTTTCGGGTACCTGCGCCGCTCGACTCGATCATCGCTCGTTTATAATACTCGAATGATCGCCGATCATTTACAAGCGCCCTCATTGTCGCCACTCGGCTCAATGGCCCCTCGGCTACATAAATGCTCGGCTCAATGCGCCACTCATTTCGATCGCCCGGCTCGACTCCTGATGCCACTCATTTCGATCGCGACTTCATTTCTAAGCGCCGCTCATTGATCGCCACTTTCGATAATGGCCCCTCGGCTATATCGCCACTCGGCTCAATCGCCACTCGGCTCAATCGCCACTGGGCTACAATGCCACTCGGCTCAATCGCCACTCGGCTACATCGCCACTCATTTCCGATCGCCCTTTCGGCTCTAAGCGCCACTCATTTCAGTCGCCACTCGGCTCAATCGCCCGCTCGGCTAGCGCCCACTACGATCAATCGCCACTCATTTCTAGCGCCCTCGATCAATCATGCGAATCAATCGCCGCCTAGATTTCTAAGCGCCACTCGACCACCGATCGTACTCGGCTCGATGACCCTCGGCTACATCGCCACTCGACTCGATTGCCGCTCGACTCGATCATCGCTCGATCAATCATCCACTTTCGGCTACAACGCCACCTCCATTGTCGCCTTCGGCTCAATTGCCCCTAAACCACATCGCCACTCGGCTCAATCGCCACTCGGCTCGATCGCCACTTTCATTCGATCGCCACTCGGCTCAGTCGCCACCGCGACTACATCGCCGCCGGCTCGATCGCCCGGTCATTTCTAAGCGCCACTCGACTGATCGCCACTCGGCTCAATCGCCACTCATTTCGCGCCTCGATCAATCGCCACTCATTTACATCGCCACTCGGCTCGATCGCCCGATCCCATTCTAGCGCCTCATTGATCGCCCTCGACTCCCGATGGCCCTCGACTCGTGCCGCTCGACTCCAATCGCCACTCGACTCCAATCGTACTCATTTCCTGATGCCACTCGTCAATCATCACTCGGCTACATCGCCACTCGGCTCCAGTAGCCACTTTCGGCTACAAGCCTCAGGCTGATCGCCACTCGACTCCAATCGCCCGCTCATTTCTGACGCCACTCGACTCGATCGCCACTTTCGGGTACACGCGCCACTCGACTCCGATCGCCGCTCATTTCTAGCGCCGCTCGATCAATGTGCTTCGAACGTAGCCACTGGGCTGCAAGCGCCACTCGGCTGTCGCCACTTTCATTCGATAGCCCTCGACGCACATCGCCACTCGTCAATTCGCCACTCGGCTCCCGTCGCCACTCGTCAATCGCCCTCATTTCCTGGCAGCCCTCATTGTCGCCCAGCTCGACTCCAGTGCCCCTCGGCTACATAAGCCACTCGATCAATCGCCACTTTCGGCTACTGCATCACTGGCTCAATGGCAACTTCGGCTACGCCATCCACTCGGCTCCAATCGCCGCACCATTCTGGCCTTCACTCGACTCGATCGCCACTCGGCTACATAAGCCCTTTCGGCTACGGCACTTTCGGCTCAATCGCCACTCGATACAAGCGCCACTTTCGGCTCAATCGCCACTCGACCACATCGCCCTTTCGACAATGCATGCACTCATTCTGCGCCACTCGACTCGATCGCCACTCGATCAATCGCCACTCATTTCTAGCGCCACTCATTTCCCGATCATGCTCGACTCTGATAGCCACTCGGTCCGATCAGCCACTCGGCTCAATCGCCACTCGACTCAATCGCCCTGCGACTACTATAGCCATTTCGGCTCAATCGCTGCGGTCGACTCAATCGCCCGGTCATTTCTAGCGCCACTCATTTAATCGCGCTCGACTCAGTATCCACTCGGCTACAAACGCCACTCGGCTCAATCGCCCTTTCGGCTACATCGCCACTTTCGGCTCGATGTGATCGATATTCTAGCGCCCTCATTGTCAGCCACTCGGCTCAATGGCCCCTCGGCTACATATCACTCGATCAATCATACTCGGCTCGATCATCACTTTCGGCTGATGCCACTCGACTCAATCATGCTAAACACATCAGCCACTCGACTCGATCGTACTCGATACAAGCGCCACTCGATAATCGCCACTTCGGCTCAATCGCCACTTTCATTTACAAACACTCGATCAATCATCACTCATTTCTAGCGCCACTCGGCTCAATCGCCCGCTGGGCTCAATCGCGCGCAGGCTCACGGCGACGCCACTGACGCGATCGCCGCCGACCATTAGCTTCGGCTACATCGCCGCCGGCTCAATTGCCCTTCGGCTCAATCGCTTCGGCTCAATTCGCCCGCTCGGCTACCACAATGCCACTAGGCTCAATCGCTGTCCCGGCTACATCGCCACTCGGCTCTATCGCCACTCGGCTCTAGCGCCACGACCGGTCGCCCACTTCGGCTCAATCGCCCTTCGGCTACAAACGCCCTTTCGGCTCAATCATGCTGGGATCAATCGCCACTAGGCTACAACGCCACTCGGGACAATCGCCACTCGGCTCAATAGGCCCTCGGCTACATCGCCACTCGGCTCAATTGCCACTCGGCTCAATCGCCACTAAGGCTTTCCCGGTCGCCCTTTCATTTCTGGCGCCATTTCGGCCCAATCGCCTTTCGGCTCAATTGCCCCTCGGCTACGCTCGCCACCGGCTCAATCGCCACTCGGCTCAATCATCCCTCGGCTCAATCGCCACTCATTTACAACGCCCTTTCGGCTCAATCGCC
Organism: Tetrastigma voinierianum; assembly: GCA_016808115.1. Classification (NCBI taxonomy): domain Eukaryota; kingdom Viridiplantae; phylum Streptophyta; class Magnoliopsida; order Vitales; family Vitaceae; genus Tetrastigma; species Tetrastigma voinierianum. Next base: position 6,654 of record JAEQBH010007197.1, read on the forward strand.
ACTTTCGGCCACATCGCCACTTTCACATTTCGATCGCCACTCATTCTGGCGCCACTCGGCTCAATCCCCACTCGGCTCAATCGCCACTCGGCTACAAACGCCACTTTCGGCTCAATCAGCCACTCGGCTTCTAGCGCCACTCGGATCAATCGCCACTCGGCTCAATCGCCACTCGATCAATCGCCCACCACGACTACATAAGCCACTTTCGACTCTCGATCGCCCGGTCGACCGATCGCCCGATCGGCTCTGGCGCCCTTTCGGCCCGACGCCGCTCGGCTCAATCGCCCTTTCGGCTACGCGCCACTGGCTCAATCGCCACTTTCGGCTACGCCATACTCGGCTCAATCGCGGTCGGCTACAAAGCGCCACTCGACCAATCGCCGCTCGGCTCGATGGCCCCTCATTACGCTCGCCCGCTCGGCTCAATCGCCGCCGGCTCAATCGCCACTCGGCTACAATGCCACTCGGCTCAATGCATCACTTTCGGCTACGCCAGCCACTCGGCTCCAATCGCCACTCATTTCTGGCAGCCACTCAGCTCAATCGCCACTTTCGGCTCAATGCGCCACTCGACTCTGATGCCACTCGACTGATGCCGCCTCGGCTACAAGCGCCGCTCGGCTCAGTATGCTGGGCTCAATCGCCACTAGGCTGCGCGCCACTTTCGGCTGTCGCCACTCGGCTCAATAGCCCCTCGGCTACATAGCCACTCAAAACCGTTACCGCCGGCTCAATCGCCACTTTTCGGCTCGATCGCCCGCAAACACAGTACCACTAATTTCGATCATTGTCGGCTACATCGCCGCTCGGCTCGATCGCCACTTTCGGCTACAGCATCACTCAGCTCAATCGCCACTCGGCTCAATGCGCCCTTTCGGCAACAAGCGCCACTCGGCTCCAGTCGCCACTCGACCACAAGCCACTCGGCTCAGTCGCCACTCGGCTCTGGCGCTACTCATTTCGATCGCCACTCCGGCTCAATCGCCACTTTCATTTCTAGCCATAAATCAATCGCCGCACTCGGCTGGCGCCGCTCGGCTACGCTCGCCACTCGGCTCTCAATCGCCACTTTCGGCTCAATCGCCACTCATTCTCGCGCCACTCGGCTCAATCCGCCCGCTCGGCTCAATCGCCCTTTCGACTACATAATACTCGGCTCAATCGCCGGTCATTCTAGCGCCACTCGACCCAATCGCCACTCACGACTCCAATCGCCCTTTCGACTACAAGCGCCACTCGGCTCAATCGCCACTCGGCTACATCGCCACTTTCGACTCGATCATACTCGGCTCAATCGCCAGCTCGGCTCGATCGTAGTCATTTCTAAGCGCCCGCTCATTGATCGCCACTCGTCAATCGCCAACTCGGCTCAATCGCGCTCGGCTCAATGGGCACTTTCATTTCTGCCAGCCACTCGGCTCAATCGCCACTCGGCTGTCGCCAATTTCGGCTCAATCGCCTTCGGCTCGATCGCCACTCGGCTCAATCATCGCACTCGGCTACAGCGTACCTCCGACGTCACCGCTCGGCTCAATCGCCACTCATTTACAACGCCACTCGACTCAATGCCTTCGGCTACATGTCCTTTCGGCTCAATCGCCGCCATTCTGGCAGCCACTCGGCTCAATCAGCCACTTTCGGCTACGCCGCCACTCGACTCTGGCGCCACTGACTCAATCGCCGCTCGTTGCAAGCGCCACTCGGCTCAATCGCCACTTCATTTCCTGGCGCTGCTCGATCGTGTGCGCTGAATCAGTGTACTCATCAGTGTGCGCTCAGCACCACCGCGCCCGCTCGGCTCAAAACTCGCCCACTTTCGGCTCAATCGCCCTTTCGGCTACAAAGCCCTCGGCTCAATCGCCGCCGACGATCGCGCTCGGCTCCGATCGCCCTTTCGATTTACATCGCCACTTCATTTCAATCGCCCGCCATTTCTACCGTACTCCAACCAATGCCCGCTCGGCTCAAAAGTATGCCCTTTCCGGCTACAAACGCCACTCGGCTCAATCGCCACTCGGCTCAATCGCCCTCTTGCTACCTTCGCCACTCGGCTCAATCGCTTTTTCGGTTCAATCGCCACTCGGCTCTGGCGCCACTCGTCAATCGCCACTGGCTCAATGGCCACTCGTCTCTCGCCTTCGGCTACATCGCCCTTTCATTCATCGCCACTTTTCGGCTACGCGCCACTCATTTCGTCGCCACTCGGCTCAATCGCCACTCGGCTCAATCGCCACTCGGCTCCATCGCCACTCGGCTACAACGCCACTCGACTCAATCGCCACTCGGCTACATCGCCACTCGGCTCAATCGCCACTCGGCTACCAGCGCAGCCGCTTTCCGGCTCCGTCGCCGCATCGGCTCAATGCCTCAGCTGCAGCGCCCTGGCTCAATCGCCACTCGACTCAATCTCCACTTTCATTCTACTTGCCACTTTCGACTCCAATGTACCTCAATTTACATCGCCACTTTCGATAATCGTAGTCATTTCTATCGCCGCGCTCGGCTCCAATCATACCGCCTACGCTCTGCGCCATTTCGACTCAGTAGCCGCCATTGTCGCCACTTTCGGCTACATCGCCACTTTCGGCTAGCGCCACTCGACTCAATGCGCCACTGGCTACAAACGCCACTCATTTCAGTAGCCACTCGGCCTGGCCTTAGCTCGGCTCGATCGCCCTTTCATTTCACATCGCCCGCTCGACTCGGTCGCCACTCGGCTCACGCCATGCACTCGGCTCCATCACTATTGTCGCCCGGTCATTTCTAGCGCTCCCTCATTGATGTAGCCACTCGACTCAATCATGCTGTTTCTAACGCCACTCGGCTCAATCGCCACTTTCATTTATCGCCACTCGATCAATCTCGTAGTCGTCTCTAGCGCCACTCATTGATCGCCACTCGGCTCAATGGCCCCTCGGCTACATCGCCACTCGGCTCAATCGCCACTCGGCTCAATCGCCACTCGGCTACAATGCCACTCGGCTCAATCGCCACTCGGCTACATCGCCACTCGGCTCAATCGCCACTCAGTACCGCGCGCTCGCTCGGTCGCCACTCGGCTCAATCAGCCACTTTCATTCCTGCGCGCCACTCGGCTCAATCGCCACTCGTACCACAAGCGCCACTTTCGACTCGATCGCCCGCCCCGGGCTCAATCGCCACTAGGCTACAAACGCCACTCGGCACAATCGCCACTTTCGACTCAATGACCCCTCGGCTACATCGCCACTTTCGACTCGATGGCCACTCGACTCCGGTGCCACTTTCGGCTCAATCGCCCGCTCATTTCTGACGCCACTCGGCCCAGTAGGCACCGACTCCGTTGCCCCTCGGCTACGCCAGCCACTCGACCGATCGTACTCGGCTCCAATCGTACTCGGCTCCAATCGCCACTTTCGACCGATCGCCACCGCGACTACGCTTCAGCCACTCGGCCTCGATCGCCAGTCATTCTAAGCGCGCTCGATGATCGCCACTCGACTCGGTCGCCACTCATTTCGCGCCTCAAATCAATCGCCCGGCTCGGCTACATCAGCCACTCGATCAATCGTAGTCGGCTCTAAGCGCCACTCATTGTCGCCACTCGATCAATGGCCCTCGCTGCATCGCCACTCGGCTCAATCGCCACTTTCGACCGATCGCCCGGCTCCCATTCTGATGCCACTCATTTCCGATCGCCCGCTTTCAATTTACGCTCGCCACTCGGCTCAATGCGCCACTCGTTTCCTGCGCGCCACTTTCGGTCAATCGCCACTCGTCGGTCGTACTCATTTCTAAGCGCCACTCGGCTCAGTGTACTCATTCTGGCGCTTCACTCGACCGATCGCCACTCGGTTCTGGCCGTCACTCATTTCGATGCGGGCTCGATCGCCCGGCTGGGCTACAACGCCACTTTCGGCTGGGCGCCGCCGACCGATAGCCCTCGATACATGTCTCGATCGGTTCTTGCTCGATCAATCGTACTTTCGATCGTCGCCACTTTCGGCTACAAGCGCCCTTTACGGCCCAATACGCCTTCGGCTCAATTGCCCCTCGGCTACATCGCCACTCATTTCAATCGCCACTTTCGGCTCGCGCCCAGCTCGGCTCAATGGCCTTCGGCTACATGTCGCCACTCGGCTCAATCATCGCACTCGGCTTCTGGCGCCGCAAACATTAGCCACGCCAAGGCTCGCCGTACTCAGCTACAACGCCACTCGGCTCAATCGCCACTCGGCTACAAACGCCACTCGGCTCAATGCCACTCGATACATCGTAGCTCGGCTCGATACATGCACTCATTCTAAGCGCCCTCGGCTCAATCGCCACTCGGCTCAATGCATCCCTTTCATTTCTAAAGCCACTCGACTCAATCGCCCTTTCGGCTACAAACGCCACTGGGTCAATCGCCGCCGGCTCAATCGCCACTCATTTCCGGTCGCCCACCGCGACTACGCCGCCCGCTCGGCTCAATCGCCCGATCGGCTCAATCGCCCGTTCGGCTGACGCCACCATTGTCGCCCTCGGCTCAATCGCCACTTTCGGCTACAACGCCACTTTCGGCTCAATCGCCCTTTCGGCTACATAAGCCACTTTCGGCTCAATGTGTCGACTACAAGCATCCACTTCATTGTCATCACTCGGCTCAATATTTCGGCTACATCGCCACTCGACTCGATCGTACTCATTTCGATCGCCACTCATTTCTGATGCCACTCGACGATATGCCTCGGCTACATCGCCACTCGACTCAATTCGCCCACTTTCGGCTACAAACGCCCTCCAGCTCAATCGCCACTCGGCTCTCGAGAAATGCATCGCAGCTCTGATGCCCGCTCGGCTCAATGCGCCACTTTCGGCTACAACGCCACTCGACTCCCGATCGCCCTTTGGTCGCGTGGCCGCTCAGGCTACAAACGCCACTCGGCACAATCGCGCTCGGCTCAATAGCCCCTCGTTTGCCGTGTGCTGAACTCAGTGCCACTCGGCTCAATCGCCACTCGGCTCAATCGCCACTCGGCTACAATGCCCATAGGCTCAATCATGTCGACTATTCCGCGCTCATTCAATCGCCACTGTTATAACTTACCGACTCATTAACCACTCGACTCAGTGTGCTGACTACAAACGCCACTCGGCTCAATCCGCCCACTTGGGATCAATCGCCCGCTAGGCTACAAGCGCCGCTCAGGACGTAGCCACTTTCGACGATGGTATAAACGTGCCCTCATTTCGATTGCCACTGGCTCAATGCGCCACTAGGCTCAATCGCCACTAAAACACCGCGCCACTTTCATTGTCGCAACTGAGCTCAGATTGCCCCTCGGCTACATCGCGCTCAAAACAGTAGCCCTGGCTCAGAAGTGTACTCAAACAATCGCCACTCGGCTACAGCGCCCTCACCTTGTTCGCCTTCGGCTCGATTGCCCCTCGGCTACATCGCCACTCGACTCAATCGCCACTCGGCTCAATCGCCACTAAGGACTACAAACGCCACTCGGCTCAATGGCGACTTCGGCTACATCGCCGCTCACAAACCGGTAAGCCACTCGGCGCCACAAACGCCACTAGGCTATATCGCCACTTGGCTCAATGGCCACTCCATTCAATGCGCCACTTCCGGCTCGCGCCACTCGGCTCAATCAGCCGCCGGCTCAATCGCCACTCGGCTGATGCCACTCGGCTCAATTGCCTTTCGACTCTGTCGCCACTTTCGACTCAATCGCCACTTTCGGCTACAACGCCACTTTCGGCTCAATGCCTCGGCTCAATCGCCATAATTTACAGCTTCACTCATTTCCGGTCGCCACTTTCGGCTCAATGGCCACTCGTCTCTATCGTACTCGGCTACATAAGCCACTCATTTCGTCATGCTCATTTCTAAGCGCCACTCATTTGTCATGCTCAGCTACGCCGCCACGCCGACCGGTATACTCGGTACCGCAACGCCCTTTCGGCTCGATCGCCCTTTCGACCGATCGCCCTCGGCTACCGCGCCCTTTCGGCTCAATGCATTACTTTCGGCTCAATCGCCACTCGACTCTGGCGCCCTTTCGACCGATGCGCCCGGTGGAGCTCGGTCGCCACTGGGCTCTACGCGCCCACTCGGCTCAATCGCCCTCGGTTCAATCGCCACTTTCGGCTCGCCCGCAAAACCAGTAACCACTCGGCTCAATTGCCCGCTCGTCTCTATCAGCCACTCGGCTACATCGCCACTCATTCGTCGCCACTCGGCTACAAACGCCACTCGGCTCAATGCAGCCACTCGACTGCCTCGCCACTCGGCTCTATCGTACTTCGGCTCTGCGCGCCCTCGACTCGATCGCCCGCCGCGACCGGTAGCCACTCGACTACGCCAGCCACTCTGCTCAATCGCCGGTCGTGTTCTACAAACGCCACTGACCCAATCGCCACTCGGCTCAATAGCCACTTTCGGCTTCGCGCCCTCGGCTCAATCGCCCACTCAGTGACTACCGCTCGCACGCTCGACTCAATCGCAAAGCTCGACTCGGTCGCCCTTTCGGCTCGGTCAGCCACTCGGTATAATCGCCCGATCGGATACAAAGCGCCACTTTCGGCCCGATCGCCACGGCTCAATTGCTCCTCGGCTACATCGCCACTCGGCTCAATCGCCACTCGGCTATAACGCCACTCGGCTCAATCGCCACTCAGCTGCGTACTCGAACGATCGCCCGCACTCATTTCGATCGCCACTTTCATTTCTGATGCCACTCGGCTCAATCGCCACTCGGCTCAATCGCCACTTGGCTACAATGCCACTCGGCTCAATCGCCACTCGGCTACATACGCCACTCGGCTCAATCGCCACTCGGCTACAGCGCCACTCGGCTCAATCGCCACTCGGCTACAAACGCCGCTCATTTACATAAGCCACTCATTTCGATCGCCCTTTCGGCTCGGTCATGCTTTCGGCTACAAAGCCACTCGACAATCGCCCTCGGCTCATTCCGCCCTCGACTACGCCATACTTTCGGCTCAATCATGGTGACTCTGGCGCCACTGGGCCGTCGCCACTCGGCTCAATCGCCACTCGGCTCGCGCCACTCGGCTCAATCGCCACTCGGCTACAAACGCCACTTCGACTCGATCGCCCTCGGCTCAATACCGCCGCTCAGGCTCAATCGCCACCACGATTCTATATCGCCGCCGACTCCGATATCGCCCGATCGGCTCAATCGCCCGGTCATTCTAGCGCCACTCATTGTCGCCCTTTCGGCTCAATCGCCACTTTCGGCTACAAACGCCACTCGGCTCAATCGCCACTTTCGGCTCTACATCGCCACTCGGCTAATTGTGATCATTCGCGCCACTCATTGTCGCCACTCGACTCAATGTCCCCCTCGACTACATAAGCCACTCGGCTCAATCGCCACTTTCGGCTCCAATCGTACTCGGCTACAATGCTCCACTCGGCTCAATCGCCCTTTCGGCTACATAAGCCACTCGGCTCATTCGCCGCTCGGCTACGGCGCCCGCTCGGCTCGATCGCGCCACTCGGCTCAATCGCCACTTTCGCTCTGACGCCACTGGCTCAATCGCCCTTTCGTACAAAGCGCCCTCGGCTCAATCGCCTTCGGGCTCAATCGCCACTAGGCTTCTAAGCCACTCGGCACAATCGCCCTCGACTCAATCGCCGCTCGACTCAATCGCCGCTCGACTCAATCGCCCAGCTCATTTCAATCGCCACTCGGCTCAATCGCTGGTCGGCTACCGCGCCCTCGACCCAATCGCCGCTCGACTCCGATCGCCACTTCGTCAATCAGCCACTTCGGCTCAATGGGCACTCGGCTACATCTCCACTCGGCTCAATCGCCACTCGTTTCAATCGCCCGCTCATTTCGGTCGCCACTCGACTCGGTCGCCCTCGTGTCGCCCTTTCGGCTGCCACTCGGCTCAATCGCCACTCGGCTCAATGGCCCCTCTGCTACATCGCCACTCGGCTCCAATCGTTCCCTACGGCTCAAATGCCCTCGACCATTGCTTCACTACGCTAAGCGCCGCTCGACTCGTCGTATCGACTCTGGCGCCCTCGACTCAATCGCCACTTCGACTACATCGCCGCTCGACTCGTCGCCCGCTCATTTCTAAGCATGCTCGACTCGATCGCCCTCGGCTCAATCGCCACCGCGACTACGCCATGCACTCGGCTCACTTTCGCCCGGTCGGGTACCTAGCGCCACTCGACCCGTCGCCACTTCGGCTCGATCGCCCTTTCGGCTACGCGCCCTCGGCTCAATCGCCACTCGGCTACGCGCCACTCGGCTCAATACGCCCGCTCGGCTCAATCGCCCTTTCGGCTCAATCGCCCTACGACTAGCCATCCACTCGGCTCAATCGCCGGTCGGATCAATCGCCCGATCGGCTCTCTAGCATGTATTGATCGCCACTCGACTCGATCGCCCTCGGCTACAAGCGCCACTCGACTCAATCGCCACTCATTTATAGCCCCTCGGCTCAATCGCCCAGTCATTTCGCGCCGCCATTGTCGCCACTCGGCTCAATGTCCCCTCGGCTACGATCGCCACTCGGCTCAATCGCCCTCGGCTCGTCGCCCGGCTCATTTCTGATGCCCTCGGCTCAATGTCGCCTCGGCTATCGCCACTCGGCTCAATGGCCTCATTCTCGCGTATTACCTCAGCTCGTCGCCACTCGATCAATCATTACTTTCATTTCTAGCGCCACTCGACTCGTCGCCACTCATTTCTAAACGCCGCTCGACTCAATCGCCCGCTGGGCTCCAATCATGCTAGGCTGCGCCACTCGGCCTAATCATCACTCGGCTCAATAGCCCCTCGGCTACACTCGCCCTTTCGCTCAATTGCCACTGTTTCTCAATCATGCACAAATGTCGCTGCCTAAACACAATGCCCTTGGAAACCCGATAAGCTATTCGGCTACATAAGCCACTCGCTCAATCGCCACTCGGCTACAAACGCCACGACTCAATCGCCACTCGGCTCAATCGCCACTTTCGGCTACAAAGCGCCCTCACTCAATCATGTAGGATCAATAAACCTTTAGGCTACAACGCCACTCGGCTGTCGCCACTATTTCGATAGCCCCTCGGCTACATCTCGCCACTCGGCTCAATCGTACTCGGCTCAATCGCCACTAGGCTCAATCGCCACTCGACTCTAAGCAGCCCTCGTGTCGCCTTCCGTAATTTCCTAGGCTACGCTCGCCACTCGGCTCAATCTAGCCGCTCATTTCCGGTCGCCCTTTCGGCTACAAAGCCACTCGCCCGTCGCCTTCGGCTCAATTGCCCCTCGGCTGCTAACCCTTTCGGCTCAATCGCCACTCGGCTCAATCGCCACTCATTTCGCGCCCTTTCGGCTCAATGGCAGCTACATCGCCACTCGGCTCAATGCATCACTATTTCGCGCCCTTCGGCTATCTCGCCCGCCAGCTCCGATCGCCCGCTCATTCAATCGCCCGGCTCGGCTCTGGCGCCACTCGGCTCAATCGCCACTCGGCTCCGTCGCCACTCATTCCTAGCGCCACTCGACTCAATCGCCACTCGTTACATCGCCCTTTCGGCTCAATCGCGGTCATTCTCGCGCCACTCGTGATCGTACTCGATCAATGTCCCTCGGCTACATCGCCACTCGGCTCAATCGCCACTCGACTCGATCGCCACTCGGCTACAATGCCACTCGGCTCCATTGCAGCCCTCGTACATCGCCACTCAGCTCAATCGCCACTTCATTTCGCGCCCTCATTTCGATCGCCACTCGATCAATCGCCGCTCGGCTACAAACGCCACTCGGCTCGATCGCCACTCATTCTAAGCGCCACTCGGCTCAATCGTATGAACTCAATCGCCACTAGGCTACAAACCCGCCGGCACAATCGCCACTCGGCTCAGCCCCTCGGCTTGCTCGCCCTTTCGGCTCAGTGCCACGCCGGCTCAATCGCCACTCGGCTCGTCGCCACTTTCGGCTACAATGCCACTAAACCGATACGCTGTCGGCTACATCGCCACTCGGCTCAATCGCCCTTTCGGCTCGCGCCACCACATTTCAATCGCCGCCGTAATCGCCACTCGGCTACAAACGCCACTCGGCTCAATCATGCGGGATCAATCGCCACTAGACTCTGGCAGCCACTCGGCTGTCGCCACTGACTCGATAGCCCCTCGGCTACATCGCCACTTTCGACTCAATCGCCACTCGGCTCCAATCGCCACTAGGCTCAATCGCCACTTTCATTTTCTAGCGCCACTCATTGTCGCCTTCATTTCGATTTCCCTGGCTACGCCATCACTCGGCTCAATCGCCACTCACGGCTCGATCGCCACTCGGCTCTGGCGCCCTCGCTGATCGCCTTTCACGGCTCCAATTGCCCCTCGGCTACATCGCCACTCGGCTCAATCGCCACTGGGCTCAATCGCCACTCATTACAAAACGCCACTCGGCTCAATGGCAACTATTTCTATCGCCACTTTCGGCTCAATCGCCACTCATTTCTAAGCGCCCTGGGCTATATCGCCCTTGGCTCAATCGCCCTCCGTTCAATCGCCTTTCATTTCTGGCGTACTCGGCTCAATCAGCCACTCGGCTCAATCGCCACTCGGCTCAATCAGCCACTCGGCTACATCGCCGCTCGGCTACATCGCCACTCGGCTACATCGCCGCTCGGCTCGATCGCCACTTTCGGCTACAAGCGCCACTCATTTCGATACGTACTTTCGGCTCGTCGCCGCTCGGGTACACAAAGCGCCCTCGGCTCAATGGCGTTTCATTTACATCGCCACTCGGCTCGATCGCCACTTTCGGCTCGCCACTCGATCAATCGCCACTCGGCTACATCGCCACTTTCATTTCGCGCCACTCGGCTCCAATCGCCACTCATTACCGCGCCACTCGGCTCAGTCGCCACTCATTTCTGCGCCACTCGACTCTGTCATACCCCAGGCTCAATCGCCGCTCCGCTCAGTACGCCACTCGGCCACGCGCCACTCATTCATCGCCACTCGGCTCAATCGCCACTCGGCTACAAAGCCACTCGGCTCAATCGCCACTCGGCTCAATCGCCACTCGGCTCAATCGCCACTCGGCTACATCGCCACTCGGCTCAATCGCCACTCGGCTACAACGCCACTCGGCTCAATCGCCCTCGACTCAATCGCCACTGATTTCTAACCGCTTCTGGCTCAATCGCCACTAGCTCATCGCCACTCTGCTCTGCCGCTCGACTCAATGCCACTCGGTTCAATCAGCCACTCATTTCTAGCAGCCACTTCGACTCAATCGCCACTGAAACTCAATATTGCACTAGATCTCTCGCCTTCATTCTACGCCATCGCTTTCGATAAATCGCCGCTTTCGGCTGCGCGCCACTTTCATTTCATCACCACTTTCGGCTCAATCAGCCACTTTCGGCTCAATCGCCACTCGGCTCCATCGCCACTCGGCTACAACGCCACTCGGCTCAATCGTACTTCGGCTACATAAGCCGCCGGCTCAATCGCCGTCGGCTCGCGCGCTCGACTCAATCATACTAAATCAATGGCGCCACTCGGCTACAAACGCCCTCGGCTCAATCGCCACTGCTCAATCTCCACTCATTTCTGCGCGCCACTCATTTCGATATTACCTTTTCATTACATCGTACTCGATCGATCAGCGGTCGAGCCACGTCGCCACTCCGGCTCAATCGCCACTACCTTTCTGACGCCGCCGACCGATCGCCACTCATTGTCGCCCTCGGCTACGCCATACTTTCGGCTACAACGCCACTCCGGCTCAATCGCCACTGGCTTACCAGCCACTGGCTCGGTAGCCCTTTCGGCTTCGCGCCACTCGGCTCAATCGCCACTCGGCTCGCTCGCCCTCAGCCATCGCCACTTTCGGCTACATCGCCGCTCGACTCAAGCGCCCTCGGCTCAATCGCCAGTCGGCTACAACGCCACTCGGCCCAATCGCCACTCGGCTCAATCGCCGCTCATTTGCGCCACTTTCGACTCAATCGCCACTTCATTCTACATCAGCCACTCGACTCAATAGCGGTGATGGCGCCCGCATTGTCGCCACCGGCTCAATGGCCCCTGGTACGCCATACTCGGCTCAATCGCCATTCGGCTCAATCGCCACTCGGCTACAACGCCACTCGGCCCAATCGCCACTCGGCTACATCACCACTCGGCTCAATCGCCACTTTCGGCTCTCGCGCCCTCGGCTCAATCGCCACTGGCTCAATAGCCACTTTCATTCTAGCGCCACTCGGCTCAATCGCCAGGCTCAATCGCCACTAGGCTACAAGCGCCACTCGGCTGTCGCCCTCGGCTCAATAGCCCCTCGGCTACGCCTTCGGCTCGATTGCCCTTTCATTTCGATCGCCACTTTCGGCTCAATCGCCACTCGACTGCGCGCCACTGGCCAATCGCCTTCGGCTCCAGCACCGGCTACATAGCGCCGGCTCAATGGCCACCGACCGATCGCCGCCGACCATTCGCCACTTTCGACCGATCGCCCTACGACTACGCCGCCCGCTCGGCTCAATCGCCCGATCGTATTCGCGCCACTTTCATTGTCGCCACTCGGCTCAATCGCCCTTTCGACTCTGGCGCCACTGGCTCAATCGCCACTTTCGGCTACATCGCCACTCGACTCAATCGCCCGGTCATTTCTAAGCGCCCTCGTTGATCGTACTCATTTCCGATGGCTCGACTACGTAGCCACTCGGCTCAATCATTACTCGACTCGATCGCCGCACGGCTACAATGCCACGCCATTTCCGATCGCCGCACCGGCTACGCGCCGCACCGACCGATCCATGCCACTTTCGACTGCAGCTTACTAAATAATAGCCACTCGGCTCCGTAGCCACTGTTTAACGCCACTCGGCTCAATCGCCATCATTACCGCGCCACTCGACTCCGATGCGCCACTCGGTACCAGCGCCACTCGGCTCAATCGCCCGCTGGGCTCGATCGTGCTAGACTCTGGCGCCACTCGGCACAATCGCCACTCGACTCCAATGACCCCTCATTTCTCGCCACTCGACTCAGTGCCACTCGATAGTAATACTCAAACTCAATGCCGCTCGACTCGCCACTTTCGGCCCACGATCGCCTTTCGACCGATTGCCTCGGCTACATCGTACTTTCGGCTCAATCGCCACTTTCGGCTCGCGCCGACCAATGGCGCTGGCTGCCATGCTTCCGCTCGGCTCAATCGCCCTCGGCTACCGCGCCCTTTCGACCAATCGCCGCCGGCTACATCGCCACTCAGCTACAACGCCACTCGGCTCAATACATCACTCGACTCTGGCGCCACTCATTTCCGATCGCCACTCGGCTACATCGCGGCCATTTCGATCGCCCTCGGCTACAAGCGCCACTCGGCTCCAATCGCCACTCGGCTCCAATCGCCACTCGGCTACAAATTTTTCGACTCAATCGCCACTTTCATTCTAGCGCCGCAGTTCAACATTCGCCCTCGGCTCAATCGCCCTCTACATCCAGCCAGCCACCATTCATCGCCACTCGGCTCAATCGCCGGTCGGCTCTCGGTGCCCGATCCGGTACAACGCCACTCATTGTCGCCACTCGGCTCGGTCGCCACTTCGGCTGCGCCCTGGCTCAATCGCCACTCGGCTACATCGCCACTCGGCTCAATCGTGATCATTCTGCATCCTCGACCCGATCATACTACGGCTCAATAGCCCCTCATTTACATCGCCACTCGGCTCAATGCGCCCTCGGCTCAATCGCCACTTTCGACTCTGATGCCCTCGGCTCAATCAGCCACTTTCGGCTACGCATCGCCGCCGACTCAGTCATACTTCGGCTACGCGCCGCAGCTCAATCGCCGCTGGCTCAATCAGCCACTCGGCTACAATGCCACTACGGCTCAATCGCCACTCGGCTACAACGCCACTCGGCTCGATATGCCCAGACTCGTCGCCACTAGGCTACGCGCCACTCGGCTGTCATGCGGCTCAATAAGCCCCTCAGCTACATCGCCACTCGGCTCAATCGCCACTCGGCTCAATCGCCACTCGGCTCAATCGCCACTCAGCTACAACGCCACTCGGCTCAGTAGCTGTCCGACACGCCGCCGCAAACCGATAAGCCACTTTCGGCTCTGGCATACCGAACCGATCGCCGCCGACCGATCAGCCACTAAATTTTAAGCGCCCGCTCGGCACAATCGCCACTCGGCTCAATAGCCCCTCGGCTACATCGCCACTCGGCTCAATTGCCACTCGGCTCAATCGCCACTCGGCTCAATCGCCACTCGGCTACAACGCCACTCGGCCCAATCGCAACTCGGCTCAATTGCCCCTCGGCTACATCGCCACTCGGCTCGATGCCACTTCGACTCGTCGCCGCTCGGCTCGATCATGTCGGCTAGCGCCACTACGCCCAATCGCCTTCGGCTCGTTGCCCCTCGGCTACATCGCCACTCGGCTCAATCGCCACTCGGCTCCAATCGCCACTAGGCTCTGCGCCCGCCGGCTCAATGCTTAGCTTCGGCTATCGCCCTCGGCTCAATCGCCACTCGGCTCGCGCCACTAGGCTTCTCTCGCCCGCCAGCTCAATAGCCCTCCATTCAATAGCCGCAAACACAACCCTCGGCTCAATCGCCACTCGGCTACATCGCCCTCGGCTCTATCGCCCTTTCGACTCTGACGCCGCTCGGCTGTCGCCACTCGGCTCAATCGCGCTCGACTCACATGCGCCCTACGCTCAATCGCCCGGTCGGCGCCCTCGACCCAATCGCCACTGGCTCAATCGCCACTCGCTCGCGCCACTCGGCTCAGTCGCCGCTCGGCTACGCCGCCCTCACGGCTCAATCGCCCATCGGCTCAATCGCCCGCCGGCTGTCGCCATTTCGGCGCGTGCGATCGGATACCGCGCCACTCGTTGTGCCACCGGCTCAATTGCCTCGGCTATGCGCCCTCGGCTCAGTGCGCTCAGCTGCGCGCCACTCAGCTCAATCGCCACTCCTTCGCGCCCTCGGCTCAATCGCCCTCCGCTCAATCGCCCTTTCGGCTCTGATACCCTCGGCTCAATCGCCACTCGGCTCGATCGCTTGATTGGCTGTGCCACTGGACTCGATCGCCACTTTCGGCTACATGTACTGGCTCAATGCAGCCACTTTCGGCTACAAGCGCCACTTTCGACGATGGTACCACTCATTTCTGGCGCCACTTCGTACCACATGCGCCACTCGACTCAATCGCCCGCCGACCGTTCGCGCTCCATTTCTGGCAGCTCCGACCGGTGCGTAAACGATTCGCCTCGACTACATCAGCCACTCGATCGGTCGCCCGGTCGGCTACAAACGCCACTCATTGTCGCGCCGATCAATCGTACTTCGGCTCTGCGCGCCACTCGATCAATCGCCGCTTTCATTTCTGGCGCCGCTATTTCCGATCATCACTGTTTCGATCGCCCAGCTCATTTCGGTCGCCACCGCGACTACATAAGCCACTCGACTCCCGATCGCCCGGTCGGCATCAATCGCCGATCGCTCTGCGCCCTCGGCCCAATCGCCCCTCGGCTCAATCGCCACTCGGCTACAAGCGCCACTCGGCTCAATCGCCACTCGGCTACATCGCCACTCATTTCGGTCGCCGATCCCGATTTCTGGCCAATACGCTCGCCATTGATCGCCACTCGGCTCAATGTCCCCTCGGCTACATCGCCACTCGGCTCAATCGCCACTCGGCTCAATCGCCACTCATTTACAATGCCCTTCGACTCCAATCGCCACTAAACTACATCGCCACTCATTTCGATCGCCACTAAATTTCGCATCTTCATTTCAGTCAGCCACTCGGCTCAATCGCCACTCGGCTACAACGCCACTCGGCTCAATCGCCACTCGGCTACAACGCCACTCGGCTCAATCGCCACTGGGCTCAATCGCCACTAGGCTACAACGCCACTCGGCACAATCGCCACTCGGCTCAATAGCCCCTCGGCTACATCGCCACTCGGCTCAATTGCCACTCGGCTCAATCGCCACTCGGCTCAATCGCCACTCGGCTACAATGCCACTAGGCTCAATCGCTAATCGGCTACATCGCCACTCGGCTCAATCGCCTTTCGGCTACGCCATACTCGGCTCAATCGCCACTGTTCGCGCCACCAGGCCTCGATGCCGCATCGGCTCGTCGCTGTTTCGACTCTGACGCCGCTCGCTCGTCATGCGGGATCAATCATCCACTAGGCTACAACGCCACGGCACAATCGCCACTTTCGGCTCAATGGCCCCTCGGCTACGCCATGCGGCTCAATTGCCACTCGGCTCGTCGCCCTTTCGGCTTCGATCGCCACTCGCTCGATCGCGCTCGGCTCGATCGCCACTCGGCTCCCGGTCGCCACTCGGCTCAATCGCCCGGTCGGCTACAAGCCACTTTCAGGCCCATTAGCCACTCGGCTCAATCGCCACTCGGCTCAATCGCCACTTTCATTTCGGTCGTACTTCATTTCCGATGGGCACTCGGCTACATCTCGCTCGACTCAATCGCCCTCGAACAATCGTAACTCGGCTCGATCGCCACTCGACTCCAATCGCCACTTTCGGCTACAACGCCACTTTCGGCTCAATCGCCGATGGCTCAATGGCCCCTCGCTGTCGCCCACTTTCGGCTCAATCGCCGCACCGGCTCAATGCCTTTCGACCGATCGCCACTCACCTTTCTGAGCGCCACTTTCGGCTCAATCGCCCGCTCGGCTCGCGCCACTTCGGCTCAATCGCCACTTTCGGCTACACCGCCCTCCGGCTGTCGCCACTCGGCTACAAACGCCACTCGGCTCAATCGCCACTCGGCTCAATCGCCCTACGACTACGCCATCCACTCGACTCGATGCGCCCGGTCGGTTTCTAAACGCCCTTTCATTGATGCCCTCCGATAATTAGCCGCTCGGCTCTAGCGCCACTCGGCTCAATGCGCCGCGCAAACACAGCCGCCGGCTCAATCGCCCGCAAACCATTCTTTTCGGCTCAATCGCCACCACGACTACGTATTCTCCGACCGATCTTGATCGGTACTCAATCGCCCGGTCGGCTACAACGCCACTTTCGGCTCAATGCATGCCTCGGCTACATCGCCACTCGACTCAATCGCCCGGTCGGCTACAAACGCCACGCCATTTGTCGCCACTGTCAATGTCCTGTTACGCTAGCCGCTCGAGCTCGATCAGCGCTCGACTCGATGTACTCGACTCTGATGCCACTCGGCTCCAATCGCCACTTTCGACTCACGTAGCCACTCGTCAATCGCCACTGTTTCTAGCATACTGAACCATTAAAGCCCGCTTTCAAACGATGCGCCGACTCGGCGCCGCTCGACCGATCGCCCACTTTCGGCTCTAGCGCCGCTCGGCTCGTTCGCCTTGCGGCTCCAATCGCCACTAGGCTGCGCCGCCGGCACAATCGCCACTCGGCTCAATCGCCCCTCGGCTACATCGCCACTCGGCTCAATTGCCACTCGGCTCAATCGCCCTTTCGGCTCGTTCGCCCTACGGCTGCAATGCCACTAGGCTCGATGCTCGTATTTCTATCGCCTCGGCTCAATCGCCACTTTCGGCTACATCGCCACTCGGCTCAATCGTACTCATTTACGCATGCGACTCAATCGCCACTCGGCTCAATCGCCACTCGTCTACAACGCCACTCGGCTCAATCATGGGATCAATGCGCCCCTTTAGGCTCTGACGCCACTCGGCGCAATCGCCACTCGGCTCAATAGCCCCTCGGCTACATCGCCACTCGACACCGATTGCCACTCGGCTCCAATGTCGCCACTAGGCTCAATCGCCCTTTCGGCTCTGCGCCACTCGGCCCAATCGCCTTCGACCGATTTCCTCGGCTACATGTCGCCACTTTCGGCTGTTCGCCACTGACAATGCGCCACTCGACTCTCGCGCCACTGCGCGTCCTTATTTCGGCTCAATTGCCCCTCGGCTACATCGCCACTTCGGCTCCAATCGCCACTCGGCTCCAATCGCCGCATTCGACTCTGGCGCCACATTTCAGTAGCCTTCGGCTACATCGCCCTTTCGGCTGTCAGCCACTCGACTCTCGCGCCCGCTAAGGTATATCAGCCACTTGGCTCAATCGCCCTCCATTCAATCGCCACTGTTTCTAGCGCCACTCGACTCAATCGCGCCACTCGGCTCAGTAGCCACTTCGGCTACAATTCTCGGCTCAATCGCCACTCGGCTACATCGCCACTTTCATTTCAATCGCCCTTTCGGCTACGCGCCCGCTCGACTCGATCGCCCACTCGAATATTATTACCAATTTCGCGCTCACTAAATCAATCGCCACTCGATAATGTTGCACTACGTCTCTATCGCCCTTTCATTTACATCGCCCTTCATTTCGTCGCCACTCGGCTACAACGCCCTTTCGGTAAATCGCCCGGCTCGGCTACATACGCCACTCGGCTCAATCGCCACTCGGCTACAAACGCCACTCGGCTCGATCGCCACTCGGCTCCAATCGCCACTTTCATTTCTGCGCCACTCGTGTCGCCACTTTCGGCTCAATCGCCGCACTCATTTCACGCCACTCGGCTCGATCGCCACTCGTCTCTATCGCCGGCTCCGACTCTGTCGCCACTCATTCATCGCCCGCTCGGCCTCTAATGCATCTCATCAATCGCCACTCGGCTACATCGCCACTCGGCTCTCATGCCTCGACTCTGGCAGCCACTTTCGGCTCAATCGCCACTCGGCTCAATCGCCACTCGACTTCGCCGCCCTACGCTCAATCGCCCGGTCGTCTCTGGCGCCCGCTTCGGCGGTATTGCGCCACTTTCGGCTCAATAGCCACTCGACTGGCGCCCTCGCTCAATCGCCACTTTCGGCTACATCGCCACTCGGCTCAATACTTCCGCTCAAATCAATCGCCACTCGGCTCAATCGCCACTGGATACGCGCGCCGCTGAAGCCCAGTAACGCGGCTCAATTGCCCCTCGGCTACATACTTCCGCTAAACTCGATCGCCGCTCCGACTCTGGCAGCCACTCCGGCTCAATCGCCACTCGGCTACAGCGCCGCCGGCTCAATAAGCCACTCGCTCAATCGCCACTCGGCTACAACCTGGCTCAATGCGCCACTGGCTCAATCGCCCGGTCGGCTCTGATGCCCTTTCGGCTCAATCGCCACTCGGCTACATCATACTTCGGCTCAATCGCCACTCTGACTACACGCCACTCCGGCTCAATCGCCACTTTCGGCTGCGCCACTAAACTACGCTAGCCCGCCACGGCTCCGTCGCAGCCACTCGACTCAATCATGCTCGACTCTACAAGCGCCACTCGACCCGATGGCGGCTCTGACTCGATCGCCCACTCGACTACATCGCCACTCGACTCAATCGCCAGTCATTCTCTGGCGCCCTTCATTGTCGCCCTTCGACTCAATCGCCGCCATTTCTATAGCGCCACTTCGGCTCAATCGCCGCACCGGTACGTAGCCCCACTCGACCGATCGTAGCGCAAAAACGAGTGCGTAGCTCGACCATTCATGATCATTCTAGCGCCACTCATTGTCGCCGCTTCGGCTCAATCGCCACTCGGCTCAATTGGCACTCGGCTACATCGCCACTCGGCTCAATCGCCGCCGACTCGATCGCCACTGCGAAACCGATCGCCACTCGACTCAATCGCCACTTTCGGCTACAAAGCGCCCAGCTCATTTCAATCGCCACGCCGTCAATCGCCTACGACTACATGCGCCACTCGGCTCAATCGCCGATCGATACGCGCCCTCGGCCAATCGCCACTCGGCTCAATCGCCACTTTCATTTCTGGCATCACTACGACTCAATCGCCACTCGGTACACGCGCCACTGGCTCAATACGCCGCTCGACGATACTCGCCACTTCCGACTCGGTCGCACACGACTACATCGCCACTTTCGGCTCAATCGCCCGATCGGCTCAATGCGATCGGCGCACAGCCACTGTTGTGTTTTTCGACTCGATCATACTTCGGCTACAACGCCACTGAAGCTCAATGCGCCCTTTCCCGGCTGCTCGCGCTCGGCTGACCGCCCGGTCGGCTACAAGCGCCCACTCGACCCCGGTCGCCACTCGGCTCAATAGCCACTTGGCTACAACGCCACTCGGCTCAATCGCCACTTTCGACTCCGTCGCCATAAACTCTGACGCCACTAAACTCCATCATGCTAGACTCGTCATGCCCAGAGCTGCCACTCGGCTCAATCGCCCGCTCGGTTGATCGCGCCGGCTGCGCCCTCGGCTCAATCGCCACTTCGGCTCAATTGCCACGTCTCTGCTCGCCACTCGGCTACGCCATACTCATTTCATCGCCCTCGGCTGGCGCCACTCTGCTCAATCGCCACTCGGCTACATCGCCCTTTCGGCTCTATCGCCACTCGGCTCTATCGCCACTCGGCTCAATCGCCGCTCGTAGCTCAACGCTCGCCACTCGGCTCAATCGCCACTCGACTTCATCGCCACTACGCTCAATCGCCCGATGCGGCCTACAAGCGCCACTGGCCCGATCGCCCTGGGCTCGTCGCGCTCAAACTCTGGCAGCCACTCGGCTCAATCGCCCGCTTTCGGCTACATAGCGGCGCAAATCAATCGCCCTCGGCTCAATCGCCACTCGGCTCAATCGCCGCACCGGATACAGCCCGCCATTGTCGCCACCGTCTCAATTGCCCCTCCGGCTACGCTTCGCCACTGCATTCAATACGCCGCACCATTTCTGGCGCCCGCTCAGCTCGTCGCCGCACCGGCCTCTGACGCCACGCCATTTCAATCGCCACTCCGCTCAATCGCCACTAGGCTGCGCCACTCGACTCAATCGCCTTCGACTCTCCAATCGCCCGGTCGGCTACAATGCCACTTCGACTCAATATCCACTGTTTACATCGCCACTCGACTCGATCGCCCGGCTCACGAAGTCTGGCCAGCTCGGCTGATCGCCACTTTCGTTTAGCATCTTCGGCTACATCGCCACTTTCGACTCCAATGCGCCACTTCGGCTCAATCGCCACTTTCGACTACCTGGCGCCACTTTCGACAATCAGCCACTTTCACGACTCGATAAGCCACTTCGACACCATAATACTAAACTCGATCGCCGGTCATTCTGGCGTAGCGCCCGCTCGGCGATCTAGCCGCTTCGACTCAATCGCCACTTTCGGCTACAAACGCCCGCCGGCTCAATCGCCACTCGGCTACGTCGCCACTCGGCTCAATCGCCCTCGGCTCAATCGCCACTTCGACTCAATCGCCACTTCATTTCGATCGCCGCTCGACTCGATCGCCCGGTCATTCTGGCGCCCGCTCGACTGATCGCCACTTCGGCTCAAGTAGTAGCCGCACTCGGCTCAATGGGCTTTCGGCTACATCTCCACTTTCGGCTCAATCGCCCTCTGGCTCAATCGCCACTTCGGCTCAATCGCCACTGCGTTCTGCGTCGTTTCGATGCCGTTCATTTCGATGGCCCCTCACGCTCACATCGCCACTTTCGACTCTGATGCGCCACTTTCGACTCAATCGCCACTCTGCCGCTACGCGCCACTCGGCTCAATCATACTCGGCTACAACGCCACTCGACTCAATCGCCACTCGACTACATGTTCCGCTATTCGGTATCCTCGACTCTAAAGCGCGCTCAGGCTCGGTCGTACTTTCGACTCGATCGCCACCGACTATTAAGCCCTTTCGATCAATCATCCAGTCATTCTAGCGCCACTGATGATAAGCCACTCGGCTCAAGTAAACCACTTTCGACTCTGGCGCCACTTTCGGCTCAATCGCCACTCATTTGCGCCACTTTCGACTCGATCGCCACTCGGCTCAATCGCCACTCGGCTCAATCGCCACACGACTACATCGCCACTCGGCTCAATCGCCAGTCGGCTCAATCGCCCGATGATTCATTTGAGCATCACTCATTGATCGCCACTCGACTCAATGCAGCCACTTCGGCTACAAAGCGCCACTTTCATTTTCAGTCGCTTCACTCGTTTACATGTGCGTCAAATCGTCGCCCGGTCATTCCTAACGTGAACGGCCGGATAAATACTCGATATATCATTGGCCCCTCGACTCACATCAGCCACTTCGGCTCAATCGCCACTCGGCTCGTCGTACTCATTTGCAATTGCCACTTTCAAAACGTTATTTTTCATTACATCGCCACTCGACTCGATCGCCCTTCATTTCTAGCGCCACTCATTCGATCGCCGCTCGATCAATGCCTTGCTGCATTTGCGCGCCACTCGGCTCAATCGCCACTTTCGGCTCTAACGCCCTTTCGGCTCAATCGCCCAACCCAGGCTCAATCGCCACTAGGCTACAAACGCCACTCGGCACAATGGCCCTTCGGCTCGATAAGCGGCTTCATTTCTGCTCTACTCGGCTCAATTGCCACTCGGCTCAATCGCCACTCGGCTCAATCGCCACTCGGCTACAATGCCACTAGGCTCAATCGCTAATCGGCTACATCGCCACTCGGCTCAATGTCGCCACTCATTTCTAGCGCCACCAGCTCGATCGCCACTCGACTCCGATCGCCACTCTGATTTCTGGCGCTCACTAGACTCAATCGCCCTTTGGGATCAATCGCCACTAGGCTACTGGCCTTATTTCGGCACAATCGCCACTGGCTCAATGGCCTCGGCTGCATCGCCACAAACCATTGCCACTCGGCTCAATCGCCACTAGGCTCAATCGCCACTTTCGGCTACCAGCGCCACTTTCATTGTCGCTGACTTCGGCTCGGTGCCACGCCGAATTTACATAGCCGGCTCGACTCAATCGCCGCTGCGAACGGTGCACTCGGCTCAATGCCACTCGGCTACGGCGCCCACTCTGCTTAATCGCCTTCGAAATCAATTGCCCCTCGGCTACATCGCCCGCTCGTCATCCTTTTCGGCTCGATCGCCGTGACTCAACGCCACTCCGACATTAACGACTCGGCTACATGGCGAAACGACGTCGCCACTCGACTCTGCGCCACTAGGCTATGTAGCCGGCGGCTCAATGGCCTCCATTCAATCTCATCGCTCATTCTAGCGCCACTCGGCTCAATAAGCCGCTTTCGGCTACATCGCCACTCGACTCTATCGTACTCATTTCTAGCCCGCTCGACTCGATCGCCACTAGGCTCAATCGCGCTCGACTACGCCGCCCTCTGCTCCAATCGCCGATCCGGATACAACGCCATTTCGGCCCAATGCGCCGCAAATCAATCGCCCGCTCGGCTGCGCCGCTGTTTCAATCGCCCGCTCGGCTACATCGCCGCTCGGCTCAATCGCCCCTCGGCTACAATCGCCACTCGGCTCAATCGCCACTCCGGCGCCAATCGCCGGTCGGTCGCGCCACTCGGCCCGATCGCCACCCGGCTCCAATTGCCCCTCGGCTACATCGCCCTTTCGGCTCAATCGCCACCGGCGCTAAACGCCCTCGCTCAATCAGCCACTCATTTCTGGCATACCGGCTGTCGCCACTCCGCTCAATCGCCACTCGTACAGTACGCCACTCGGCTCCAATGCCACTCCGACTCAATCGCCCGATTAAGCTCTAATGCCACTCGGCTCAATCGCCACTTTCGGCTACATCAGCCACTCGGCTCAATCGCGCCACTCGGCTACAAGCGCCACTCGGTCGCCACTTTCGGCTACGCGCCACTCGGCTACATCGCCCTCGGCTCAATCGCCCTACGACTACATCGCCCTCGGCTCAATCGCGGTCATTCTAAAGCCCAGCTCATTGTCCTTCGCACTCGGCTCAATCGCCCGCTCATTTCCTAGCGCCCTTTCGGCTCAATCGCCACTCAGCGGTATCGCCACTCGACTCGTCGCGGTCGGCTACAAAGGCCCTCATTGTCAGCCACTTTCGACTCCAGCCCCTCGAGATTTTATCTGCCACTCGACTCCGATCGCCGCCGACCGATCGCCCTCGACTCTGAAGCCACTCGATAAACCGCGCCCTTTCGGCTATGCGCCACACTCATTTCCGATGTCACTTTCATTTCTAAGCCACTCGACCGGTATGCTCGGCTCAATCGCGCTCGACTCTAAGCGCCACTTTCGGCTCAATCGCCGCTTTCGGCTAGCGCCACTGGCTCAATCATCTTGGGCTCAATCGCCACTAGACTCTGAGCGCCCACTCGCTGTCCTTTTTCGGCTCAATAGCCTATTTACATCGCCCTCGGCTCTATTGCCACTCGGCTCAATCGCCACTCGGCTCAATGCATCGCACTCATTTCTAGCGCCACTCATTGTCGCAACTCGATCAATTGCCTGAGCTACCGTGCCACACTCGACTCAGTACCCTTTCGACTCGATCGTACTCGACTACAAGCCACTCGACTCAATGGCAGCTTCGATACATAAGCCACTTTCGACTCCAATCATACTTCGGCTACAATGCCACTCGATAAATGCATGCTCATTTCAAACGCCACTCGACTCAATAGCCACTCATCTGCGCCACTCGGCTCGATGCGCCGCTCGGCTACAAGCGCCACTGGCTCAAGTGCCCTCATTTACGCCGCCACTCGACCAATTAACCTTCGGCTCAATATGCAGACTAACTTCGCCCTCGGCTCAATGCCACCGGCTCCATATCCCTCGGCTCAATCGCGATCGCTACAGCCACTGTTGCATCGCCCTTTTCGGCTCAATGGCCCCTCATTCACATATCTCGTCAATGCTTTTTCGGCTCAATCGCCCGCTCGGCTACATCGCCACTCGGCTCAATCGCCACTCAGGCTGCAGCCCTCGTGGCTCAATCGCCACTGACTCAATCGCCCTTTCATTTCTAAGCGCCACTCGTCAATGCGCCACTAAACTCAATCGCCACTCGGCTACCTTTGCCACTGGCTCCAATCGCCCACTCGGTTCAATCGCCGCCATTTCTGGCAGCCACTCGGCTCAATCGCCGCTCGGCTCAGTGGCCACTCGTCTCAGCGGCTTCGAACACATACCAGCCGCACCGTCGTCGCACTCGGCTACAAAGCCACTTTCGGCTCATCGCCCTCGGCTCAATCGCCACTTTCGGCTCAATCGCCACTCGACTCAATCGCCCTCGGCTCCATCGCCACTAAACTCTAGCGCCACTAAAACAATGCCGGCTCATTTACATCGCCCTCGATAAATCGCCACTGTTGAGTATACTCGGCTCAATGCGCCCTTCGGCTCAATCGCCGCTCGGCTACAACGCCACTCGACTCAATCGCCGCCGGCTCAATCTCCGCTGTTACCTTGCCGCACCGACCATGTAACCGGCTCGGTCGCCGCACTTTCGGCTCTAGCGCCCTCCGGCTCAATCGCCGCACCGACTGCGCTCTTCGGCTCAATCGCCACTCCGCTCAATCGCCACTCGGCTACCTCGCCACTCGGCTCAATCGCCACTTTCGGCTACAGCGCCACTTTCGGCTACATCGCCCTCGGCTCAATGTCGCCACTTTCGACTCGATCGCCACTCATTCTCGCGCCACTCGACTCGATCGCCACTCGGCTCAATCGCCACACGACTACATCGCCACTCGGCTCAATCGCGATCCCGGCTCTGGCAGCCACTCATTGATCGCACTCGGCTCCAATAAGCCGCACCATTTAAGCGCCACTCGGCTCAATCGCCCTTTCGTTTGTGTACTCGACCGATCGCCACCCAAATATTAGCGCTCAATCAGTGCGCCCGCCTCGCGGCTCAGTAGTACTCGGCTCGATCGCCACTCGGCTCAATCGCCCGATCGTATTCTGCGCCCGCCATTGTCGCCACTCGACAATCGTGATCGGCTAGCGCCACTCATTGTCGCCCTTTCGACTCGGTCGCCACTCGGCTCAATCGCCCTCGGCTCAATGGGCACTCATTTATCGCCACTCAGCTCAATCGCCCTCGGCTCAATCGCCGCTCATTTCGATCGCCGCTCGGCTACATCGCCACTCGGCTCAATCGCCGCATTTCGGCTGCGCCACTCGGCTCAATCGCCATAAAGTCAAGTAACCACTCGGCTTCGCGCCCTCGGCTCAATCGCCACTCGGCTCAATCGCCACTCGGCTGCATCGCCACTCGGCTCAATGGCAGCTTCGGCTACATCGCCCTTTCGACTCAATCGCCGCTCGGCTAGCGCCGCTCGTCGTCGCCCGCTCATTACATGCCCACTGTTTCTGCGCGCTCTCGACTCAATCGCCGCTCGACCACGCGCCACTTCGGCTCAATCGCCACTTTCGGCTGCGCGTACTCGGCTCAATGCGCCGCCAGCTCAATGCGCCCGCACTCCGCTCAATGTGCTCGGCTCTGCGCCACTAAATTAAATGTCACTCGATCAATCGCCGCATCGGCTGCAAAGCCACTGGCTCAATCGCCCTCGGCTCAATCGCCCTCGGCTCAATCGCCACTCGGCTACATACGCCCACTCGGCTCAATAAGCCACTTTCGGCTACAAACGCCACTCGGCTCAATCGCCACTTTCGGCTCAATCGCCGCTCGGCTACAAACGCCACTGGCTCAATCGCCGCTCGGCTCGGTCGCCACTCGCTGCGCGCCACTCGGCTCAATCGCCCTCGGTTCAATCGCCCTTTCGGCTACAACGCCACTCGGCTCAATAGCCACTCGGCTCAATGGCCACTCGTCTCTCGCCCAGCGGCTACATCGCCGCCATTCATCGCCGCCGGTCTAGCGCGCTCATTCGTGCCACTAAATCGTGTACTCGACTCCGTGGCCACTCGGCTCAATCGCCACTTTCGGCTGCGCCACTCGGCTCCAATATCCACTCGGCTCAATCTCCACTTTCGGCTACGCGCCACTTTCGGCTCAATCGCCACTTTCGGCTACATCGCCACTTTCGGCTCGATCGCCCGGTCATTTACGCCATACTTTCATTTCGATCGCCACTCTGCTACAGCGCCACTCGGCTCCAATCGCCACTTCGACCCAATGCGCCACTTTCGACTCATCGCCCTTTCGACTCTGGCGTACTCGGCTCGTCATCCACTCGACTCTACGCGTACTCGACCATTAGCGCTCATTTGCGCGCCACTCGACTCGATCGCCACTCGGCTACATCGCGGCTCGGCTCGATCGTACTCATTGCCGTGCGCTGACCGGCGCCACCTCGGCTCAATCATGATCATTTCTAAGCGCCACTCGGCCCAATCGCCCTTTCGGCTCAATCGCCACTTTCGGCTTCGCGCCACTCGGCTCAATCGCCCACTCAATTTATCGCCCTCGGCTCAATCGCCCGGTCGATACAAGCGCCACTCATTGATAAATACTTCGGCTCAATGGCCCTCATTTCATCGCCACTCGGCTCAATTGCCACTCGGCTCGATCGTACTTTCGGCACAATGCCACTCGGCTATATACATCACTGGCTCAATCGCCCTCCGTTCAATCGCCACTCATTTCTAGCGCCACTTCGACCGATCGCCACTCATTTCGATCGCCCTTTCGACTACAATGCCGCTCGGCTCAATCGCCACTCGGCTACATATCGCCACTCGTCAATCGCGGCTTCGGCTACAAGCGCCGCTGGCTCAATCGCCACTTTCATTTCCGATCGCCACTCGACTCGATCGTACTCGATCAATGGCCACTGGTCTCATCATTTTCATTCTGCTCATCGCACTCATTCGTCATCCACTTTCGGCTACAAGCGCCACTTTCATTTCGTCGTACTCATTTCGTATTACTCGATCAATCGCCGCTTTCATTTGCAAGCGCCACTCGATCAATCGCCACTCGACCGCTCATTTCTAGCGCCACTCGATGGTCGTACTCGATCAATCGTACTTCGACTCTATTGCCACTCGATCAATCGTAACTGAACTCCAGTAGCCGCTAATTACCGCGCCACTCGGCTCAATGCGCCACTTTCGGTTCAATCGCCACTCGGCTACAACGCCACTCGGCTCAATCGCCACTTGGCTCAATCGCCCACTTTCGATACATCGCCACTTTCGGCTACAGCGCCACTTTCGACTCGATCGCCCTTTCGGCTCGCGCCACTCGGCTCGATCGCCACTTTCGGCTACCATCAGCCACTCATTTCGGTATTCACAAACTACAAACGCCACTCGACTCGATACGCCACTCGACTCAATCGCCACCGACTACATCGCCACTCGGCTCAATGTCCTTGATCATTCTAACGCCACTCATTGATCGCCCTTTCGACGTCGCCGCTCGATTTCTGGCGCCATTCATTTCGATCATCGCACTCGGCTACAGCCACCGACCGATCGCCACTCGGCTCAATCGCCACTCGGCTCAATCGCCACACGACTACATCGCCACTCGGCTCAATCGCCCGGTCCCGGCTCAAATCGCGGTCGGCTCTCGCGCCCTCATTGTCGCCACTCGGCTCAATCGCCGCCCGAATTTCTGAAGCGCCACTCGGCTGTCGCCAGCTCATTTATCAGCCCTCGGCTCGATCGCCCGGTCATTCCTAGCGCCCTCGATCAGTAGCACTATTTCCCTTTTCATTTCGATGCGTATTCACTTTCATTTCTAAGCGCCACTGGCTCAATCGCCACTCGATCAATCCTCAGCTCATTTCTGTTTGCCGGTACCGACTCAATCGTAGCTCGGTACACGCCATCCCTTTCGGCTCGTCGCCCGGTCGATATTTCTAGCTCCACTCGGCCCAATCGCCACTCGGCTCAATGGCCCCTCGGCTACATCGCCACTCGGCTCAATCGCCCTTTCATTTACAATGCCACTTTCATTTCGATCGCCACTTTCGACTACATCGCGCTCATTTCGATCGTACTCGGGCCTGGCAGCCGTTTCGGTCGCCACTCGGCCTGATCGCCACTCGATCGATAGCCCTCGGCTACATCGCCACTCGACTCCAATGGCCACTAAATCAATCGCCACTCGATCAATCGCCCTGCACTCATTTCTAAACGCCACTCATTGATCGCCTTCATTCGGTGCCCCTGTTTACACTCGCCCAGCTCGGCTCGTCGCCACATTTCGGCTCAATCTCAGCCACTCGATTTCTGGCGCCACTCGGCTCAATGCCTTCATTTCCCATCGCCACTCGGCTCAATCGCCACTCGGCTCGCGCCACTATTTCTCTCGCCATAAGGCTCAATCGCCACTCAAACTCAT
Organism: Tetrastigma voinierianum; assembly: GCA_016808115.1. Classification (NCBI taxonomy): domain Eukaryota; kingdom Viridiplantae; phylum Streptophyta; class Magnoliopsida; order Vitales; family Vitaceae; genus Tetrastigma; species Tetrastigma voinierianum. The sequence goes on from JAEQBH010007197.1 coordinate 35,724, forward strand.
TCGCCCGCTCGGCTACAGCGCCGCTCAATTAAATCGCCACTCGACTCAATCGCCACTCATTTCAAGGACTGAGCGACGCACTTCGTGTTTCGATCATCACTCATTTCTGTCATCCTCGATCAATCATCGCTCATTTCTCTGGCGTCACTCGATCAATCATCACTCGATCAATCACCGCACTCGGCTGGCGCCACTCGGCTCAATCGCCTTTCGGCTCAATCGCCGCACTCGGCTACCGCGCCCTTTCGGCTCAATCGCCACTCGGTTCAATGCGCCACTCGGCTGCGCCACTTTCGGCTAAATCGCCCTTTCGGCTACGCCGCGCCACTCGGCTCAATCGCCACTCGGCTACAAGCGCCCTTCGTGTCGCCCTTTCGGCTCAATCGCCCTTTCGGCTCAAGCGCCACTCGGCTCAATCGCCACTCGGCTCAATCGCCACTCGGCTACAACGCCACTCGACTCAATCGCCACTCGGCTACAACGCCACTCGGCTCAATCGCCACTAGGCTCAATCGCCACTCGGCTACAACGCCACTCGGCTCAATCGCCACTCGGCTCAATAGCCCCTCGGCTACATCGTAGCTCGACCGATGGCCACTCGGCTCGATCGCCCAGCTCGGCTCAATCGCCAGCGGGCTACAAACGCCCTTTCATTTCGATCGCCACTCGGCTCAATCGCCCTCGGCTACAGCGCCGGCCCAATCGCCTTCGACTCAATTGCCCCTCGGCTACATCGCCCGCTCCGGCTCAATCGCCGCTCAGCTCAATCGCCCGGCTCGGCTCTAGCGCCACTCGGCTCAATGTGACTTCATTTTACATAAGCCACTCATTTCAATCGCCCTTTCATTTCTAGCGCCACTCGATCGTCGTCATAGGCTCAATCGCCCTCCGGCTCAATCGCCGCCGGCTGCGCGCGCTCGGCTCGATCGTCCGCACCGACCGATCGCCGCCGACCGATCGCCCGCTCGGCTACGCTGCGCCCTTTCGGCTCAATCGCCACTCGGCTCAATCGCCACTCGACTCTGGCGTACTCGGCTCAATCGCCACTTTCATTTCTGCGCCACTCGGCTCAATCGCCCGCGGGCTCAATGCGCCGCACTAGGCTACAGCGCCACTCGGCCTGATCGCCACTTTCATTTCGATAGCCCCTGAGCTACATCGCCACTTTCATTTCGGTGCCACTCGATATTAACCTCATTTGCGCGCCACTCGACTCCAATCGCCACTCGGCTACATCGACACTTCGACTCAATCGCGATTCATTCTGCGCGCCCTTTCGGCGATCGCCACTCGGCTCTCGGTATTTATCGGCTCATCGCCGCTCCTGACTCGATCGGCGCTCGGCTCAATGCAGTACTCGGCTACAATGCCACTCGGCTCCAATCGCCACATAAACTCCCATCGCCACTCGGCTCAATCGCCACTCGGCTCAATCGCCACTCGGCGACAACGCCACTCGGCTCAATCGCCACTTTCGATTTCTGACGCCCTTTCGGCTCGATCGCCCGCGGGCTCAATCAGCCACTCATTCTCGCGCCTTTCGGCACAATCGCCACTCGACTCGATAAGCCCTCGACTCACATCGCTCCACTGACTCGATCGCCACTTTCGGCTACAAGCGCCACTTCGACTCGATAACCCTTTCGGCTACATCGCGCTCGGCTCAATCGCCACTCGGCTACAACGCCACTCGACTCGGTCGCCCGCCGGCTACAGCGCCACTCGCTCAGTAACTTCGGCTACGTATACTGGCTCAATCGCCCTCGGCTACGCGCCACTCGGCTCAAATACGCCCGCCCGGCTCAATCGCCACTCAGCTTCGGTCGCGCTCGGCTACGCGCCACTTTCGGTTAAAATGTATTCGCTGTTCGGTCGCCCTTTCGGCTACAATGCCACTCGGCTCAATCGCCACTCGGCTCAATCGCCACTCGGCTACATCGCCACTCGGCTCAATCGCCACTCGTCTACATCGCCACTCGGCTCAATCGCCACTGGCTCAATGCGCCACTCATTCTGCGCCCGCTCGGCTCAATCGCCACTCGGCTCGATCGCCCGCTCGGCTGCGCCCGGTCGGCTCAATGCACTCGGTTCAATGCGCCACTTTCGGCTTCGCCCTGCGTCAATCGCCACTTCGGCTCAATGGCCACTCGTCTCTCGCCTTCGGCTATCGCCACTCATTCATCATACTGTTCCTGCCATGGCTCCATCGCCACTCGGCTACCACGCCACTCGGCTCAATCGCCCTTTCGGCTACATCGCCACTCGACTCAATCGCCACTCGACTCTGGCGCCACTCATTTCCCGTCGCCACTTTCGGCTCAATCGCCACTCATTTCGCTTCCTGATAATCATCCCGCCATTTCGATCTCCACTGTCTCGGCGCGCGCCGACCGGTCGCCGCACCGGCTACACGCCGCCGCTTCGGCTACGCGCCGCTCGGCTCAATGCCACTAGGCTCAATGCGCCACTAGGCTACGGCAGCCACTCGGCACAATCGCCCTTTCGACAATGGCCCCTCGGCTACATCGCCACTTTCATTTCGATTGCCACTCGTGGCTCAATGGCGCCGGCTCAATGCCCGACGGGCTACAACGCCACTCATTTCGATCGCCACTCGACTCGCCACTCGGCTACAACGCCCTCGGCCCAATCGCAACTACGACAAAATTGCCCCTCGGCTACATCGCCACTTTCGGCTCGATCGCCACTTCGGCTCCAATCGTACTCATTCTAGCGCCGCCGACCGATGTGACTCGGCTACATGCATCCCGCACCATTTCCGGTCGCCCGCCGGCTACAAGCGTAGCGCCGACCGATCGTCCGCTGGCTCCAATGCGCCGCCGGCTCAATCGCCACTCGGCTACAACGCCACTCGGCTCAATCGTCACTTTCATTTCGATCGCCGCTCGGCTCAATCGCCACTTTCGGCTACATCGCCACTCGACTCGATCGCCACTCATTCCTGACGCCCTTTCGACTCGATCGCCCTTTCATTTCGCGCCCTTTCGGCTCAATCATGCCCGGGCTCAATCGCCACTAGGCTGGCAGCCTCTCGACACAATGCCACTCGGCTCAATAGCCCCTCGACTACATCGCCATTCGGCTCAATTGCCACTCGACCGATGCGCCGCTCGGCTACTGCGCCACTCATTTCGGTCGCCACTTTCGGCTACATCGACCTTTCGGCTCGATCATGTTCAGTACTACAAAGCGCCACTCGGCCCAATCGCCACTTTCGACTCAATGGCCCCTCGGCTACATCGCCACTTTCGGCTCAATCGGCCTCGGCTCAATCGCCGGCTCGGCTACAATGCCACTTTCGGCTCAATCGCCACTCATTCGCATCGCCACTCATTTCCGATCGCCACTCGGCTACAAGCGCCACTCGGCTCAATCGCCACTCGACTCAATCGTACTCGGCAACAAAACGCCACTCAGCTCAAGTGCGCCGCTCATTTCAGCCACTCGATCAATCGCCCGCTGGGCTCAATGTACTCGGCTACAAGCGCCCTTTCGGCACGTCGCCACTCATTTCAGTAGCCCCTCGGCTACGCCGCCACTCGGCTCAATCGCCCACGCTCGGCTGCGCCACTTTCGGCTCAATCGCCCACTCGGCTACATCGCCACTCGGCTCGGTCGCCACTCGGCTCGCGCCACTCGGCATCAATCGCCACTCATTTCGCGCCACTCGGCTCAATGGCAACTCGGCTACATCGCCACTCGGCTCAATCGCCACTCATTTCGCGCCCTCGTCGCTCATGTGGGCTCAATCGCCCTCCGCTCAATCCGCGCTTTCGACTGCAAGCGCCCGCCATTGCATCGCCACTCGGCTCAATCGCCACTCGGCTACAATGCCACTCGGCTCAATCGCCACTCGGCTCAATCGCCACTCAGCTACATCGCCACTCGGCTGTCATACTTTCGGCTGCGCCCACTCGGCATCAATCGCCACTTCGGCTCAATCGCCCTCGACTCTGGCGCCCACTCGGCTCAATGCGCCCTCGACTCAATCGCCCTTTCGGCTGCCGCCCTCGGCTCAATCGCCCTCAGGTTGATCGCCACTTTCGGCTCTGGCGCCACTCGGCTCAATCGCCACTCAGGCTCAGTAGCCACTCGTCTCTACTCGCCTTCGACTACATCGCCACTTTCATTTCATCGCCACTCGGCTCGCGCCACTACGGCTCGTCGCCACTTTCGACCGACCGCCCTTTCGGCTGTTCGCCACTTTCGGCTCCATCGCCCGCTCGGCTGCGCTTCACTCGGCTCGATCGCCCGCGCCGGGTACGCCAGCGCTTCGGCTCGGTCGCCACTGGCTGCGCCACTCGGCTCAATCGCCACTTTCGGCTCAATGCGCCCTTCGGCTGCGCCACTCGGCTCAATCGCTTCGGCTCAATCTCACTGGCTTCTGCGCCACTTTCATTTCGGTCGCCCTTTCGGCTACACTTCGCCGCCATTTCGATCGCCGGTCGGCTACAACTCGCGCTCATTGTCATACTCGGCTCAATATTTCATTCCCATCAGCCACTCGACTCCAATCGCCCTCGACTGATGCGCCCTTTCGACTCTGGTACGCCACTCGACTCAATCGCCACTTTCGGCTACAACGCCACTCGGCTCAATCGCCACTTTCGGCTACCAGCGCCGCCGGCTTTCAGTAGCTTCGGCTACATCGCCGCCGACCATTCGCCACTTTCGGCTACGCGCCACTCGGCTCAATCGTCACTGGGCTCAATCGCCACTCCGCTCAATCGCCACTCGGCTACAACGCCACTCGGCTCAATCGTCACTCGGCTCAATCGCCACTCGGCTCAATCGCCACTCGGCTACATCGCCACTCGGCTCAATCGCCACTCGGCTCAATCGCCCTTTCATTCTAGCGCCACTTTCATTTCCGATCGCCACTTTCATTTCGCGCCCTCGGCTCAATGCGCGGGCTCAATCGCCGCACGCCTAGGCGCCACAAAAGCGCCACTTTCGGCACAATCGCCACGCCATTTCGATAGCCTCGGCTACATCGCCACTCGGCTCAATGGCCACTCGGCTCAATCGCCACTCGGCTACAGCGCCACTCGGCTGCATTCGCCACTCGGTACATCGACACTCGGCTCGTCGCCCGATCGACTGCCGCGCCCACTCGGCCCAATCGCCCTTTCGGCTCAATGGCCCCTCGACTACATCGCCCTCGGCTCAATCTATTTTCGGCTCAATCGCCACTCGGCTACAATGCCACTCGGCTCAATCGCCACTCGGCTACATCGCCCCTCGGCTCAATCGCCACTCGGCTGCGCGCCACTTTCGACCGATCGCCCGCTCGGCTCAATCGCCCGCTCGGCAACAAGCATCTTCGGCTCAATCGCCACTCGGCTGCGCCACTCGGCTCAATCATGCGCCCAGGCTCAATCGCCACTTTCGGCTACGCGCCACTCGGCCTGATCGCCCTTTCGACCAGTAGCCCCTCGACTCACGTCGCCACTCATTTCGGTCGCCCCGCTCGGCTACAAGCGCCCTCGACACGATCGCCGCTCGATACATCGCCACTCGGCTCAATCGCCACTCGGCTACAACGCCACTCGGCTCAATCGCCACTCGGCTACAACGCCACTCGGCTCAATGGCAACTCGGTTACATCGCCACTCGGCTCAATCGCCACTCATTTCTGACGCCGCTCGGCTGTCGCCCGCTTAACCAATCAATACTCAGCCGTCGCGCACCGGCTTCCGCGCCGCACCGGTTAAATGCATACTCGGCTCAATCGCCACTCGGCTACAATGCCACTCGGCTCAATCGCCACTCGGCTCAATCGCCACTCGGCTACATCGCCACTCGGCTCAATCGCCACTCGTCTACATCGCCACTCGGCTCAATCGCCACTCGGCTCAATCGCCACTCGGCTCTGGCGCCCTCGGCTCAATCGCCCTCGACAATCGCCACTCGGCTGCGCCACTCGGCTCAATCGCCCATCGGCTCAATCGCCACTTTCGGCTGGCAGCCACTTCGGCGTAATCGCCACCCGTCAATGGCCACTTCGTCTCTCCGCCTTCGGCTACATACGCCCTTTTTACCATTTCATCGCCCTTTCGGCTACGCGCCACTCGGCTCCGTCGCCCTTTCGACTCTGCGCCACTCGGCTCAATCGCCACTCGGCTACATCGCCACTCGGCTCAATCGCCACTCGGCTACAACGCCACTCGGCTCAATCGCCACTCGGCTCAATCGCCACTCGGCTACGCGCCCTCGACTCAATCGTACTCGATCAATCTCACTTTCATTCTGCGCCACTCGACGATCGCCCTTTCATTTCTACATCAGCCACTTTCATTTCACAGCGCCACTTTCGGCTCAATCGTACTAGGCTCAATGCCGCACTAGGCTACAACGCATGCACCAGGCACAATCGCCCGCATCGACCGATAGCCCCTCGGCTACATAAGCCCTTTCGGCTCAATTGCCGCTCGGCTCGGTCGCCACTTCGGCTCGATCGCCAGCGGGGCTCTGGCGCCCTTTCATTTCGATCGCCACTCGACTCGATCGCCACTCATTTCTAGCGCCACTCGACCAATCGCCAACTCGGCTCCAGTGCCCCTCATTTACATCGCCACTCGACTCAATCGCCCTTTCATTTCGATCGCCACTTCATTTCTAAAAAGCGCCCGGCTCGACCGATGTGACTCGATACATCGCCCGCTCGGCTCAATCGCCACTCGGCTACCGCGCCACTCGGCTCAATCGTCCGCAGCTCAGCTCGCCCTCCATCAATCGCCACTCGGCTCGCGCCCTCGGCTCAATCGTCCTTTCGGCTCAATCGCCCTCGGCTCAATGCCGCTCGGCTCACATCATCACTCGACTCGGTCGCCCTTCGGCTACGCGCCACTTTCGGCTCAATCGCCCTTTCGGCTACAAACGCCACTCGTCAATCGCCCGCGGGCTCCAATGTCGCCACTAGGCTCGCGCCTCTCGGCACAATCGCCACTCGACTCAATAGCCCTCGACTCGCCATCTCGACTCGATTGCCGCTCATTTCCCGATCGCGCTCGGCTACGCGCCACTCGGCTCAATCGCCCGCCGGCTACATACGCCACTTTCGGCTCGTCGCCCTTTCGGCTACAGCGCCCACTTTCGGCTCAATCGCCGCCGGCTACGCGCGCCACTCGGCTCAATGGCAGCGCTGTTTCCCATCGCCGCCGGCTCAATCGCCACTGGCTCTGACGCCACTCGGCTCAATGCATGCGGGCTCAATCGCTCCCTCCGGCTCAATCGCGCATCGGCTTCGCGCGCCACTCATTCATCGCCACTCGACTCAATCGCCACTCATTCTAGCCACTTCGGCTCAATCGCCCTCGAAGCTCAATCGCCACTATTTCTGCTCGCCCGCTCGGCTCGATCGCCACTCATTTGCGCCACTCGACTCAATCGCCACTCGGCTCAATCGCCACTCGGCTACAACCGCCACTCGGCTCACTCGCCACTCGGCTCAATCGCCACTCGGCTACCGCGCCGCCGGCTCCAATTCGCCCACTCGGTTCAATCGCCCACTCGGCTACAAACGCCACTCGGCTCATCGCCGCGCATTTCAGCTCGATGGCCCTTTCGTCTCTACTTCGCCTTCGGCTACGCGCCAGCCACGCCATTTCATCGCCACTCGGCTACGCCCTCGGCTCAATCGCCACTCGGCTCAATCACCACTCGGCTCAATCGCCCTCGGCTCCACATCGCCCTTTCGGCTTCTACTTCCTCGACTCAATCGCCGCTCAGTACATCGCCCTTTCGGCTCGTCGCCCTTTCATTTCGCGCCACTCCGTCGTCGCCACTCGATCGTCGCCACTTTCGGCTACAACGCCACTCGGCTCAATCGCCACTCGGCTCAATCTCCACTCGGCTACACCGCCACTCGGCTCAATCGCCACTCGGCTACATCGCCACTCGGCTCAATCGCCAGTCGGCTACAACTCCACTCGGCCTAATCGCCACTCGGCTCAATGGCCCCTCGGCTACATCGCCACTCGGCTCCAATCATCCTCGACTCAATCGCCCTTTCATTCAATGCCACTAATCAGTATCACTCGGCTACGCGCCACTCGGCTCAATCGCCACTTTCGACTCTGGCGCCACTCGACCGATGGCAACTTCGGCTACATCGCGCTCATTTCGATCGCCCTTTCGGCTCTCGCGCCACTCGGCTCAATCGATCACTCGGCTCAAACGCCACTCGGCTCAATCGCCACTCGACACAAACGCCACTTTCGGCTCGTCGATCCTTTCGGCTCAATCGCCACTCGGCTCAATGCCCCCTCGACTACATCGCCGCTCGACTCGATCGCCACTCGACTCGATCGCGCTCGACTCTGGCGCCACTCGGCTCCGTATACCATTTCTAAGCGCCACTCGACTCAATCATGCGGGCTCCAATCAGCCACTAGGCTACAAGCGCCACTCGGCACAATCGCCACTTTCGGCTCAATAGCCCCTCGGCTACGCCGCCTGGCTCGATGGCGCTCGGCTCGGTCGCCACTCGGCTACAACGCCACTCATTTCGGTCATGCTGACGCTGACCTCAAATAATGCGGTCGGCGCTGGCATCACCATTGTGCCACTGGCTCCAATGGCCCCTCGGCTACATCGCCACTCGGTACCGATCGACTTCGGCTCGATCGCCCTTTCGACTCTGATGCCACTCGGCTCAGTATCCACTCGGCTACATCGCCCGCACCGGTAATTCGCCGCTCATTTCTGGCATACTCGGCTCAATCGCCACTCGGCTCAATCGCCACTCGGCAACAACGCCACTCGGCTCAATCGCCGCACTTTCGGCTACAAGCGCCACTTTCGGCTCAATCGCTGCTGGGCTCAATCGCCACTTTCGGCTCGCGCCACTCGGCCTGATAGCGCGCTCGGCTCAATGGCCCCTCGACTCGTCGCCACTCGACTCAATCGCCATTCGGCTACCAGCCGCTCGGCTCGAGTAGCCGCTCGGCTACATCGCCGCTCGGCTCGATCGCCACTCGTTGACACTCATTCCGATGTGCACTCATTTGCCGGCGCGCTCGGCTCAATGTATTCGGTTACATCGCCACTCGGCTCAATCGCCACTCATTTCTAGCGCCACTCGGCTCAATGTAGCAAACCAATCGCCACTCGCTCAATCGCGCAAATACAGCGCCGCACTCGGTTAAATCGCCGCTTTCGGCTCCGATCGCCCTTTCGGCTACAATACCACTCGGCTCAATCGCCCTCGGCTCGATCGCCCTTTCGGCTACGCCATACTCGGCTCAATCGCCACTCGGCTCGCGCCCTCATCCATCGCCCTCGGCTCAATCGCCCTTTCGGCTCGGCGCCACTTTCGGCTCGGTCGCCACTCGCTCTCAATCGCCGCTCGGCTACCGCTGCCGCTCGGCTCAATCGCCCTTTCGGTTCTTCGCCACTTTCGGCTACGCGCCCTCGGCTCAATCGCCACTCGGCTCAATGGCCACTCGTCTCTATCGCAACTCGGCTACATCGCCACTCATTCAATCGCCACTAAAACCGATCCATGAATCCGTCTTGAATAAGCTGAGTAATATCGAACCGATGTGTTGCTCGACCGGCTGCGGAGCCGGTGGCGCGCCGAACGACGTGCTTTCGTCGATCGCCACTTTCGACGATGGCGCTCGAACGGCGTAACGAATCGATTGGTAAACGAATAGGTCGATAGAACTGGTGGCGCTGAATCGGTGCGATCGTTAGTATCGTATATGACGCTCGAATCGTTCAACGAATCAGTCGTGCCTCGGTTACGTTTGTGACGGTGTAGCTCAAATCGGCGGTGCGCCGAACGTAACATAAAACGGTTGCGTTCGAACCGTTGTGCGTCGAACGGTTGATGCTGGACGCGAACGCTCTGAACGGATCGCGACCGAATAGATGCCATTGCTCGAACACCGTGCTGGATTTGATCGTGACAGAATAGTTGCGCATCGAACCATTGATACTCGAATCAGGTGTTGCTCGAACCGGTCTTGTAGTTTCAGTACTCGAATCAGGCGGCGACTCGGAACGCGACTCAATGCTTCAGACCGGTGTTATCGAACACGACGACCATCGAATCAGATGGATCCGTAGACCGATTGAAGCATAAAATAGTGTGCGCTCGTTTGGCGTGCGCTCAGACCGATTGATCAAAGCAGACCGATTGGTAAACAGACCAGGTGTTAACTCGAACATTGATGCGCTCGAACCGGTCGTTTCGTTTCTGATGCCGCATCGAACGGTTCGTGCGTGCGGCGTCGAGATCGATGTTGTGGAATCGTTGGCGCTCGGTTTAATCTGAACGCGATTAGTACTCGAACCGGATGTTATCGAAGTGTTTTTCGAATAGTTTTGCTCGAACGGATCGACGGTTTTCGGAAAATGAATCAGTTAACGGACGACGACGAATAATTATGGCGGATTGATCTGTTATAATTGATGTTGCTGAATCAGTGTTTATCAATTTGCTGTTACTCGAATAAATCGATCGAATCATTATTAATCAGTACCAGTTATAGATCAGTTGTTATCAGTTATATGATGCTCGACAGTTGTACTCTAAATACAAATCGAATCATTCGTTTATCAGATCAGTTATCAGACATTGTTATCAGATATCAGTGTATGAACTATAATTGCTCGAATAGTTGGTATGGATCAGATCAGCGTCAGTTTTATGGTATGGATATGATTGTGACAGTGATGTTTATAGATGATGGCGTGAATAATTGTGCTCAGAACATGACACTCAGATCAGTGTTTAGCTCAGATACGTGTTGCTCAGACAGTTAACTCAGATGTTGTAGAATAGTCTGGTATCAGATACAGTGCTCAGACAGATGGTACTCATTGTTGGCGATGAACGTTGTTTTTCATTCTGTTATCAAAATCGTTATTTAATGGAGCCATTGTATCAGATCAATTAAAACAATTCTGGGTACTCAGATAATTATTGCAGTTCAGATCTTATGTTAGTTAAACAGATAAAGTGGTATCGAATAAATTATTAATAGACATGTTAAGTATCAGATAATTGGTAACAAGTTAGTATCAAGTCTAGTTGTTTGCTCGAATAGGTGGTACTCGAACACGTTATGAATAGTGTTATGATTGATTGGCATCGAACACTTGAAAGATGAGATTAGATTGTATTGCTCAGACAGTTCAGTAACTGAATATGTTAACGAATAGTGTTGTGAATCAGTTTACTCAGATCTCATATTAGCGATATGAACAGTGGTGTAAGATAAGATGTTATCGTTCTGGTGTGTAGACCAGAGTGGCACTGAGTCAATTGGTAAGCAAGATCGATGTTGCTCGAACCAACTGTTGCTCGTTCTGACCTCGAGTCGATGTTGTTTCCGTGCTGCTCGAATCAATTAATGCTCGTTTCTGAACCGCTCAAACCGATTGTTGCTCGATCGGTGTGCTCGAACCATGGCGCCGCGAATCTCGATGCTATCGATCAGGTCATCATCGTTTCAACGCCGTCGATCGTGGTAGCTGAACACGTGTGTAGATCAGTCGGCGGATGTTACGATCATCGTTTCGTTAGTGCTCGAACCGATTGTTTCGTTGCGGCGTAGTGCGAACCGAACGACCGGATGATGCTCGTTTGGAACGAATAATTCATTGCTCGAACGCGATGCATGAATAAATTGTACGTTTGTGCTCGAACCGATGGCGACTCGTTAACGTGGTAACGTTTCGGTGCGCTCGAACGCGGCGTAGCTCGAACCGGATCGATCGGCGGGACGTTGGCGATCTGAATGAATTAGCGTCGAACCGACATCGAATCGTCGGGTCATCGAACCGATTATTGCCGCGAATCGGTGGCGTTGTTGTTATCGAACCGGTGGTATCGGATCGGTGGTAAACTCGTCTGACCGCTGAATCAGTGTCACTCGATTTCTGTTGTCCTCGATCAGTGGCTCTGAATCAGTGACGCTGAACCATGCGCTCGTTGGTGGTGCTCGAACTCGTGTTATCGTTTCACGTGGTATCGACCGGTGTTTTTCGAACAGATCGCGCTCGACTGATGTTGCTCAGAATAGATGTGCTCAGATACGTGGGCGCTCGCGTTCGATCAATGGTTCGATAACGCGATGTTGATGTGCTCGAACCGATGTTTCGAACGGTATTGCTCGATCGATGTTTCGAATGATGGCGTGAGCTGGTGCGCTCGGTCGTTATTGCGTCGAACATTAACAGATCGTTGGTAGCTCAAAACGTGTACTCGACCGGGTGTATCGAATCAATTAAGCCACTCGCGTGACAACCGCTCGAATCAGAGCCGTATCGAACCGCCGCCGCTGGATCAGTTCTTGGATCAGTGGCGTCATGACACAAAGCGTAACGGTCGTTTTTCGAATCAGTATTTATCGGATGATGCGCCGAATCGGTGTATCGTTGCGAAGTGCTCGAACGGTGGCGCTCGAACATTAAAACCAGATCGGGTGTTCCGCGGCGCCGAACCGCGACGCAATCAAATTGGTATCGAACTGAAACCGAACGGGTGTGACTCGACGCGTTGTTGCTCGGACGATCGATGAACCGCGTGTTGTCGAATATTTATTGCTCGAATCGATGTTGCTGAATCGGTCTGTATGATGATGCGTATCAAAACCGATTGAAATGAACGGCGCTGAAACTGCTGATAGCGCTGAGGATCGGATCGCCGCGGGCGCCGATGACGCTCGTGATTAATTGGTATCGATCGGCTGTAGCGACCGTGGTAACGCGGGCCAGTCGGCGCGAACGTTCGCGCGGAAGACCGATCGTGCTGATCAGTGTATGTTCAGCCATCGAATAAGGTGGCGCCGGAACGTTGTTTGCTCCGAACGACGCGCGTCAGACCGGTGGTATCGGGTTCAAATTGTTGCGCCGAACGCGAAGCGAATGAGCGCTGATTCCGCGCCGAACGGATCAGTGGTCATCGTGGCGACTCGGGCGCGGCCGCGCTGTTTCGATATTGCGCCGAACGCGGCGGACTGTTCAAATCGCGCCGAATAAATTTGCGCCGAACCGATTGGCGACCGACCGTAGTGCTCCGTTTCGCGGGTATGAACGGTGTTGCTCGACGCGCGCATCGAATGATCATTGCCGAACGAAGTAGCCGAATCGATAACCGCTCGAATCGTGTGCGGACGGCGTATGAACCGGTGGTATAGACCGGTCCGCTCTGAACCGAACGAATCGATGCTCGTTGCGTATTGCTGATCGATTGGCGGATCGGTCACGACCAAATGCGTTCGATGGCGCTCGTTCGACGTTTCGAACGTAGTATGGTCGTTATTGCTCGAACCGGTGGTATAAAATCGATGTGGCGCGCCGAATACCGTTGCGAACGGTGGCGCCGAACATGGCGTGGCGCGAATCGTTATTGCTCGAACGACCGCGAACGAAATTTGGCGGCTCGACGCGGCGCCGAATGATGGTATCGAACGCGAAGCGCCGCCGAATGATGGTCGCGATCGTTGACGTCGTGATAGCTCGTTACGGCGAGCGACCGATAGTCACGCAACGTCGCCGCCGACTTCAATGCTTCGCAGCGCCGCCGCGCGAAAAAACCGTTAACGCGTCGTTGCGCGCTAAACTTTATTGCGCTGCGACCAGCAGCGCACGGCTACCACCTGGCGCCACTCGGCTCAATGCGCCACTGGGCTCCAATGCGCCACTAGGCTGCGCCGCACTCGGCACAATGCGCCGCTCATTTCCGGCTATTTCGGCTACAGCCACTCGACTCAGCTTCCACTTTCGACTCAATCGCCGCTCATTCTAGCATCACTCGTCAATGTACTCGGCTACGTAAGTATAAACGTTAAACGCGGTCGTACGTTAATGCCGATCGGTGGGCCGGCAGAATCGATGGCGCTGATGATAAACCGCTCGAATCGATTCGTTGCCGAACGACTGCTCGAACCGGTCAGCCGCTGAATAATCAAACGGTTCGAAGACCTCCGGTGATGGCGTCGAATCGATGACTCGAACGTGTTGCTCGCGAATCAATTATTTGTTCTGCGCTCGATGTATTTCATTCGTTGTGAATCGAGTGTTCTCGAACGACGCCGAACGAATTAATGCTCGAATGCCGAGGCTCAGTTATCGACGTTCGTTGTAACGTGAATCGGTGTGCCGGAGTTGCGAAACCGAACCGATGTTGGCGTTGGTGGTATCAGAATAATGTGCGAACACCGTACTCGTTCGAAGTGGTGCGAACGGATGCGTTCGCTCGTTCGTTGCCGAACCGATGGTGCTCAGATCAGGTGGCTGCTCTGACGCGTATCTGAATGTCGCGCGCTCTGTTTTGGCGCCACTCGAATATTAGCGCTCGACGGTGTACTCGTGACTCTGGCGTTACTCGACCAGTAGCCGCGACCAGTATCCGCTCGACTGCCGCGCCGCTCGACCAGTGGCCGCTCAGGTTCGTGACCTTCACTCGCGACTCTGTTGCTACCTCAATGGCGTCTCTTACTCGACTCAGTATTTGCGCGTCTCTGTCATAGCTTCGTTTACATCGCCACTGCGATAAATGAGCCACTCGGCTCTAGCATGCACTCTGGCTAAATCGCCCTCGGCTCAATCGCCTCAATAATGCCCCCTCAGCTCGCTGTAGCCACCACCATTTCTGCGCCCTTTCGGCTCAATAGCCGCTGCATTTTGCATAAGCCACTTCGACTCCAATCGCCACTGGCTTCCACAAACGCCCTTTCGGCTCAATCGCCGCTCGAACCGATCGCCACTCGGCTACAACGCCACTCGTGTCGCCACTCATTTCGATCTCCACTCGGCTAAGCGCCCTCGGCTCAATCGCCATTTCGGCTACATAAGCCACTGGCTCAATCGCCAGTCATTCTAACCCTCTGACCCTAATCATCACTCGGCTCAATGGCCCCTCAATTCTACATCGCCACTCGGCTCAATCGCCACTCGTCAATCGCCACTCGGCTACAATGCCACTGACTCAATCGCCACTTTCGGGATACAACGCCACTCGACCGTCGCCGCACTTTCGGCTACGCGCCACTCTGCTCAATGGCAACTCGGCTACACATCGCCACTCGGCTCAATCGCCGCCTCGGCTACAACGCCACTTTCGGCTCGATCGTCAAATGGGCTCAATCGCCACTCGGCTCGATCGCCGCTCGGCTACAGCGTACTCGGCTCCGATCGATCACTTTCATTTCCAGTCGCCACTTTCGGCTCAATCGCCACTTTCGGCTACAGCGCCACTCGACTCAATGGCCCCTCGGCTACATCGCCACTCGGCTCAATCGGCGCCTGAAACTCAGTAGCACTCGACTCTGTACCACTCGGCTCAATCGCCACTCGTACGCCAGCCCTCGACTCCAATCGCCACTCAGCTACAAACGCGCTCGGCTCGGTCGCCCTTTCATTTCGATCGCCCGCTCGGCCAGTGACGCCACTTTCGAAGCTCAATCGTACTCGGCTACGCCTTAAAGCTCGGCTCAATCATACTTGGGCTCAATCGCCACTTTCGACTACAAGCGCCCTTCGGCACAATCGCCACTTTTCATTTCGATAGCCCCTATTTACGCCGCCCTTCGATCCAATCGCCCGCTGGCTCTAAGCGCCACTCGACTCGATCGCCACTTTCATTTACGCTCATCGCCGACCGATCGCCACTCGACTCTCGCGCCACTCGACTCAATCGCCACTCGGCTACAAAGCCACTCGATCCAATGGCAGCTTCATTTCTTATCATACTCGGCTCGGTAGCCACTTTCATTACGCGCCCTCGGCTCAATCGCCACTTGGCTCAATCGCCACTCCGCTCAATCGCCACTCCGGCTCAATCGCCGCCATTACCGCGCCACTTTCGGCTTCATCGTACTTTCGGCTCAATCGCCACTTTCGTACCACAATGCCACTCTCGGCTCAATCGCCACTCGGCTCAATCGCCACTCGGCTACATCGCCACTCGGCTCAATCGCCACTCGGCTACAACGCCACTCGGCTCAATCGCCACTCGGCTCAATCGCCACTCGGCTACAACGCCACTCATTTCGGTCGCGGCTCGACTCGATCGCCACTCGGCTACTGCGCCACTCGGCTCAATCAGCCACTCGGTTCAGTCGCCGCTCGGCTACAAACGCCACTCGGCTCAATCGCCCACTTTCGGCTCCAGTGGCCGCACTCGTCTCCTATACTTAACTTCGGCTACACTTCGCCACTTTCGGCTAAATCGCCACTTTTCGGCTTCGCGGAACTTCGGCTAAATGCGCCACTCGTGTCGCCACGCCGGCTCAATCGCCACTCGACTCCATCGCCCGCACCGAATTCTAGCGCCACGTTTCAATCGCCCGCTCGGCTACATCGCCACTCGGCTCAATCGCCACTTGGCTACGCGCCACTGGCTCAATCGCCACTCGGCTCAATCGCCCTTTATTTCGCGCCACTCGACTCAATCGCCACTCGGCTCCAATCTCCACTTTCGCGACTGCACACTGCCACTTTCGGCTCAATAAGCCCTTTCGGTATACATCGCGCTCGGCTCGATCATGATCGAGTACAACTCAGCTCGGCCTAATCGCCCTCGGCTCAATGGCCCCTGGCTACATAAGCCACTCGGCTCAATCGCCACTCGGCTCAATCGCCACTCGGCTCAATAGCCACTCGGCTCAATCGCCCTTTCATTTCTAAGCCACTCGACTCGATGCGCCACTCGACTCTGGCGCCACTCGGCTGATGGCAACTCGGTACATCGCCGGCTTATTCAATCATCACTCATTTCTGGCAGCCACTCGTCAATCGTCGCGGCTCATTATTCACTCAAACTCAATCGCCACTTTCGGCTCTAAGCGCCCTTTCGACTCAATCGTCCCTTTCGACTCAATCGCCACTCGCTCAATCATCACTTTCGACTACATCGGTAGGCCGGCAATCGCCACTCGGCTCAATCGCCGCTTCATTTCTGGCGCCACTTTCGGCTCAATGTCGCCCTTTCGGTTCAATCGCCACTTCGGCTTCGCGCCACTCGGCTCAATCGCCACTCGGCTCAGTCGCCACTCGGCTACATCGCCACTTCGGCTCGCGCCCTTTCGGCTCAATCGCCACTTTCGGCTACGCGCCCTCGGCTCAATCGCCACTCGGCTACATCGCCCTTTCGGCTGTCGCCCTTTCATTTACGCGCCCTCGACTCCAATCGCCACTTAGCTCAATCGCCCTCCGGCTCCATTCGCGTCATTACAGCGCCACTCGGCTAAATCGCCACTCGGCTCCAATCATCCCTTTCGACTCTGATGCCACTCATTTCCGTGATAATACTCGGCTCAATCGCCCACTGGCTACGCCGCCACTCGGCTCGTCGCCTCGGCTACAAACGCCACTCGGCTCAATCGCCCTCGGCTCAATCGCCACTCGGCTACCGCGCCCTCGGCTCCAATCATACTCGGCTCAATCGCCCTTTCGGCTGCGCCGCCGGCTCAATCGCCACTCGGTTCAATCGCCACTCGGCTACAACGCCACTCGGCTCAATCGCCACTCGGCTCAATGGCCACTCGTCTCTATCGCAACTCGGCTACATCGCCACTCGGCTAAATCGCCACTCGGCTACAACGCCACTCGGCTAAATCGCCACTCGGCTCAATCGCCACTCGGCTCAATCGCCACTCGGCTCCATCGCCACTCGGCTACAACGCCCGCACCGACGATGCGCCACTTTCGGTACGCTTCGCCCGCTCATTTCGATCAGCCCTTTCATTTCGCGCCACTCGGCTCAATGTCGCCACTCGGCTCAATCGTACTCGGCTACAAACGCCGCACCGGCTCAATCGCCACTCGCTCAATCT
This sequence comes from Tetrastigma voinierianum, assembly GCA_016808115.1. NCBI lineage: Eukaryota > Viridiplantae > Streptophyta > Magnoliopsida > Vitales > Vitaceae > Tetrastigma > Tetrastigma voinierianum. Next base: position 53,537 of record JAEQBH010007197.1, read on the forward strand.
CCACTCATTTCTTGCCCTTTCGGCTCAATCGCCACTCATTCCCATCGCCGCTCATTTCGATCTGATCGACACAACTTCAGCTCGGCCTAATCGCCACTCGACTCAATGGCGGCCCCCTACGTTCCTTCATCACCTCGGCTCAATCAGCCACTCGGCTCGATAACCGCTCGGCTACCTGATACCGCTCGACAATGTACTCATTTCTAGCGCCACTCGTCAATCGCCGCGCACGATACAAGCGCCGCTTTCGACCGGTAGCAACTCGGCTACATCGCCACTTTCGGCTCGTCGCCACTTTCGGCTGCGCCACTCGGCTACAATCGCCACTCGGCTCAATCGCCACTCGGCTCAATCGCCACTCGGCTACAACGCCTCTCGGCTCAATCGCCACTCGGCTCAATCGCCACTCGGCTCAATCGCCACTCGGCTACATCGCCGCTCGGCTCAATCGCCACTCGGCTCAATCGCCACTCGGCTACAATCGCCACTCGGCTCAATCGCCACTCGGCTACAACGCCACTCGGCTCAATCGCCACTGGGCTCAATCGCCACTAGGCTACAAATCTTCGGCACAATGGCCGCCGACCGATAGCCCACGGCTGCATCGCCGCATCGACTCCCGATGGCCACTTCGGCTCGATCGCCGCGTCGGCTACAACGCCACTCGGCTCAATCGCCACTCGGCTACATCGACACTCGGCTCAATCGTGATCGGCTTCTGGCATCACTTCATTGTCGCCCGGCTCGACCGATGGCCCCTCGGTACATGTCGCCCTTTCGGCTCAATCGGCACTTTCGACTCAACCATCCACTCGGCTACAATGCCACTCGGCTCAATCGCCACTCGGCTACATCGCCACTCGACTCAATCGCCACTCGGCTACAATCGCCACTCGGCTACAACGCCACTCGGCTCAATCGCCACTTCGGCAACAAACGTGCTCGATCGTCGCGCTCATTTCTGGCGCCACTTTCGACCGGTCGTACGCTGAACCGATCGCCCTTCGGCTACCTGCGCGCCACTTTCGGCACAATCGCCACTTTCGGCTCAATGGCCCCTCGGCTACATACCACTCGGCTCAATCGCGCTGGCTACAAACGCCACTCGGCTCAATCGCCACTCGGCTACATCGTCACTCGGCTCGATCGTACTCATTCAAACGCCACTCGACTCGATCGCCACTTTCGGCTGCGCCACTCGGCTCAATGTAACTTCATTTACATCGCCACTCGGCTCAATCGCCTTCCTATTTCACATCGCCACTCGGCTCAATCGCCACTCGATCAATCGCCATAGCTCAGTCGCCACTCGCTCGATCGCCACACCAGCTCGATACCGCCGCACTCGGCGTTCCTGGCGCCGCCGGCTAAATCGCCACTCGGCTCAATCGCCCTTTCCGGTACAATGCCACTCGCAAACCAATCAGCCACTCGGCTCAGTAGCCCGCTCGGCTACATAGCCCTCGGCTCAATCGCCACTCATTTCGCGCCACTCCATTTCAATCGCCCTCGGCTCGGTCGCCGCTCGCTCTGGCGCCCTCGGCTCAATCGCCACTCGGCTCAATCGCCACTCGGCTACACTGCCACTCGGCTCAATCGCCACTCGGTTCAATCGCCACTCGGCTACAACGCCACTCGGCTCAATCGCCACTCGGCTCAATGGCCACTCGATCTCTCCTTAACTCGGCTACGCCATCACTCATTTCATCATCCCTTTCGGCTACAGGAACTTCATTTGCGTCATCACTCGGCTCAATCGCCACTCGGCTCAATCGCCACTTTCGGCTCCGCCGTACTCGGCTACAACGCCACTTTCATTTCAATCGCCGCTCGGCTACATCGCCACTCGACTCGATCGCCACTTTCGGCTACAAACGCCACTCGGCTCGATCGCCACTCGACTCAATCGCCCTTTCGACTCGCCTTCACTGATCGTCGCCACTCGACTCAATCTCCACTCATTTCTAGCGCCACTCGGCTCAATCATGCTTCATTTCTGCTCATACTCGTCAATCGTGGTCATTCTAATCACTCGACTGTCATACTCGACTCAATGTTTCATTCTTATCGCCACCGGCTCAATCGCCACTCGGCTCAATCGCCACTGGCTCAATCATACTTCGGCTACCGTACCACTCGGCTCAATCGCCGCACTTTCGGCTACAAGCGCCACTCGGCTCAATCGCCACTCGGCTCTAAACGCCACTCGACTCAATAGCCTTCGGCTACATCGCCACTCATTTCAGTCGCCACTTTCGGCTCCGCGTACTCGGCTCGATCGTCCGCCCAGAAGCAATTCGCCATCCGGCTCAATCGCCACTCGGCTACAAGCGCCACTCGGCTCAATCAGTCCTTTCGACTCCAATCGCCACTCGACTCAATCGCCACTCGGCTACATCGCCACTCATTTCCGATCATCTCGTCGATCGCCGCTCGGCTACAAACGCCGCCGGCTCAATCGCCACTCGCTCTGGCGCCACTCGTCAATCGCCCATGGGCTCAATCGCCACTAGGCTAGCGCCACTTTCGGCTGTCGCCACTTTCGGCTCAATAGCCCCTCGGCTACGCTCGCCACTTCATTTGATTTCAGCTCGACTCAATCGCCGCCGACTCTAATAGCCACTCATTTCGGTAATACTCGACTACATATTGCCCTCGACCAATCGTGATCATCTACATCGCCACCTGGCTCAATCGCCACTCGGCTCAATCGCCACTCGACAACAACGCCACTCGGCTCAATCGCCACTTTCGACTACCGCCATCACTCGACTCGATCAGCCCTTTAGACTCAATCGCCCGGCTCATTTCTGGTAGCCACTCGGCACAATCGCCACTTTCGACTCCAATGGCCCACCGATACGCCATACGCTCCGGCTCCAGAAATTAGCCGCTCACGGCTACCGCGCCACTCGACTCAATCGCCACTTTCGGCTACATCGCCCTTTCGACCAATCGCCACTCGACTCTGGCGCCCTCGGCTCGGTCGCCCTTTCGACTCTGGCGCTACTTCGACCGGTAGCCTTCGGCTACGCCATCCACTCGGCTCAATGTCGCCACTCGGCTACACGCGCCACTCGGCTCAATCGTACTTGGCTCAATCGCATCCCTCCGGCTCAATCATGCTCATTTCTAGCGCCACTTTCATTTCGTCGCCACTTTCATTTCCAGTAAGCCACTTTCGACTCTGATGCCACTTTCGGCTCAATCGCCACTCGCTCAATCGCCGCTCGGCTACGCCATGCTTTCGGCTCAATCGCCGCTCGGGTACAAACGCCACTCGGCTCAATACTTCACTCGGCTCAATCGCCCTTTCGGCTACGCGCCACTCGGCTCAATCGCGCTCGTGATCGCCACTCATTCCTGCGCGCCCTTTTTCGGCTCAATCGCCACTCGGTTCAATCGCCACTCGGCTACGCGCCACTGGCTCAATCGCCACTCATTTCGATAGCCACTAAATCTCTATCGCGGCTTCGGCTATCGCCGCTCATTCATCGCCCTTCGGCTGCGCGCCACTCGGCTCATCGCCACTTTCGGCTGTCGCCACTTTTCGGCTCAATCGCCACTCGGCTCCGCCCGCCACTTCGGCTCGCGCCACTCGGCTCAATGTCGCCACTTTCGGCTACATATCGCCCGCTCAGCTCGATCGCCACTCCATTTACTCGCCGCTCGGCTCAATCGCCACTCGGCTCAGTCGCCGCTCGGCTCTAGCGCCCGCTCGGCTCGATCGCCCTCGGCTCAATCTCCACTCGGCTACCTTTGCCCTCGACTCAATCGCCACTCACGACTACGCCATCACTCGACTCAATCGCCCGGTCATTCACAGCTCCACTTTCGACCCCTGTCGCCACTCGACTCAATATTCCCCACGGCTGCTCGCCACTCGGCTGATCGCCACTCGGCTCGATCGCCGCCGACTCTGATGCCACTCGGCTCAATCGCCACTCGGATACAACGCCACTCGGCTCAATCGCCACTCGGCTACAACGCCACTCGGCTCAATGGCAACTCGGCTACATCGCCACTCGGCTCAATCGCCACTCGGCTACAACGCCACTCGGCTCAATCGTCAAGCGGGCTCGATCGCCCTCCAAACTCAATCCTTGCGCTCATTCTAACGCCACTCGGCTCAATCGTCACTGGGCTCAATCGCCACTCGGCTCAATCGCCACTCGGCTACATCGCCACTAAATCAATGGCCCTAGCTACATCGCCACTTTCATCCAATCGGCACTCGGCTCAATGTATAGGCTACAATGCCGCTCGGCTCAATCGCCCTTTCGGTACCATCATACTCGGCTCAATGTCAGCCACTTTCGTCTGAGCGCCACTTTCGACTCAATCGCCCTTTCGATCAATCGCCACTTTCGGCAACAACGCCACTCGACTCAATCGCCACTCATTTCTAAGCGCCACTCGTCAATCGCTGCTTGGACTCGATCGCCCGCTCATTTCTGGTGTAGCCCTCGACTGTCGCCACTCGTCAATATTTCGACTCACATCGCCACTCGATCAGTAAGCCGCTCATTTCCTGGCGCCACTCGTCAATCATCCACTCGATACATCGTACCACTCGATCAATCGCGCTGATACAAGCGCCACTCGATCAATCGCCACTCGGCTACAAGCGCCACTTTCGGCTCAATGTAGCTTCGGCTACATCATCTTTCGATCAATCGCCACTTTCATTTACAACGCCACTCGACCGATCGCCACTTGGCTCAATCAGCCCTCCATCAGTAAGCCACTCCGGCTCAATCAGCCGCTCGGTACAAGCGCCACTCATTCGTCGCCACTTTGACCGATCGCCACTCGATTTCTGGTGCCACTCGTCAATCGCCACTTTCATTCGATCGCCGCTTTCATTTTCGCTCTATTACTCGACCGATCATCCACTCATTTCTAGCGCCACTCGATCAATGCGCCACTCGTCAATCGCCACTCATTTCTAAGCGCCACTTTCGGCTCAATCGCCACTCGGCTCCAATGCGCCACTTTCGGCTACTTTGCCACTTTCGGCTCAATCGCCACTCTGGTTGATCGCCGCTCGGCTCTAGCGCCACTCGGCTCAATCGCCCGCACCGACCGATGGCCCGCTCGTCTCTAACGCGACTCGACCGCCATGCTTTCATTCGTCGCCACTCATTTCATGGACTTCGGCTAAATGCGCCACTCGGCTCAATCGCCCTTCGGCTCAATGCAGCCACTTCGGCTCCATAAGCCACTCGGCTGCAGCCACTCGACTCGATCAGCCACTCGGCTACATCGCGCTCATTTCGGTCGCCCTTTCGAGGTTCGCGCCGCTCGGCTCCGTCGCCACTCGATCAAATGCGTACTTTCGGCTACAACGCCACTCGGCTCAATCGCCACTCGGCTCGTCCACTTTCGGCTACGCGCCACTTTCGGCTCAATCGCCACTTTCGGCTACATAGCCACTCGGCTGTCGCGGTCGGCTCTGACTCCGCTCGGCCTAATATTCCACTTTCGGCTCAATGGCCCCTCGGCTACACTCGCCCTTTCGGCTCAATCGCCCTCGGCTCAATCGCCCTTTCGGCTCAATCGCCACTCATTTCGATGCCCTTTCGGCTCAATCGCCACTCGGCTACAACGCCACTCGGCTCAATCGCCGCTCGGCTACAACGCCACTCATTTCGGTAACTCAGCTACATGTTCACTCGTTTCGATCGCCACTCTAAGGCTCTGACGCCACTCGGCTCAATCGTCACTTGGCTCAATCGCCACTCCGCTCAATCGCCACTCGGCTACAACGCCACTCGGCTCAATCGTCACTCGGCTCAATCGCCACTCGGCTCAATCGCCCTTTCGGCTACGCGCCCTCGGCTGTCGCCACTCATTTCAATCGCCCGCTCATTTCTGACGCCACTGGCTCAATCGCCACTCGGCTGCGCCACTCGGCTCAATCGCCCGCTGGGCTCAATCGCCACTAGGCTACTTCACTTCGGCCTGATCGCCACTCGGCTCAATAGCCCCTATTTCGCCAGCACTCGCTCAATTTCCCTCAACTCAATCGCCACTGTGACTCGCGCCACTCGGCTCCAATCGCCACTTCGGCTACATACGCCGCCGGCTCAATCGCCGGTCATTCGCCAGCCCTCGGCTCAATCGCCGCAAAAACCGATCAGCCACTTTCGTGACAAAGCCGCCGGCTCGATCGCCCAGCCGCACTCATTTCTGCGCCGCCGACTCAGTAAGCCCTTTGGGCTCAATCATCCCTCGATGACCGCCTCGGCCTGATAAGCCGCCGACCGATGGCCCCTCGGCTACATCGCCCTTTCGGCTCAATCGCCACTTTCATTTCCGTATCTTTCGACTCTGATCGCCCGCTCATTTCGCCATGCCACCGATAATCATCCCTTTCATTTCCTAGCGCCACTCGACTCGATCGCCACTCGACTCGGGCGCCACTTTCGACGATGTGATTCATTTCGCCAGCCACGGCTCAACGTAGCCACTTTCAGCACCTGCGCCACTCGGCTCCAATGCGCCACTTGGCTCAATCGCCACTCCGGCTCAATGCGCCACTTTCGGCTACGCGCCACATTCATCGCCCACTCGGCTCAATCGCCCTTTCGGCTACAATGCCACTTTCGGCTCAATCGCCACTCGGCTCAATGCGTACTTTCGGCTACATATCCACTCGGCTCAATACATTACTTTCGGCTACAAACGCCACTCGGCTCAATCGCCCTCGGCTCAATCATGCTCATTTCTAAGCGCCACTCGGCTCAATACGCCCTCGGCTCAATCGCCACTTTCGGCTGCGCCACTCGGCTCAATGCCACTGGTTCAATGTACTCGGCTGCGCCACTCGATCAATCGCCACTTTCGGCTCAATGGCCACTTTCGTCTCTCGCCTTCGGCTACGCCATACTCATTCATCGCCACTTTCGGCTCGCGCCCAGCTCGGCCAAATAGCCTCGGCTCAATCGCCACTCGGCTCCAATGCGCCCTTTCGGCTCCATCGCCCGGCTCGGCTACAAACGCCACTCGACTCAATCGCCACTCGGCTACATAAGCCACTCGACTCAGTCGCCACTCGGCTCGCGCCCTCGGCTCAATCGCCACTCGACTCGATCGCCACTCATTCTAGCCACTCGGCTCAATCGCCCTCGGCTCAATCTCCGCTCGGCTACCGCGCCACTCAGGCTCAATGCATGCTTTCGGCTACGCCCTTTCGGCTCAATGGCAATTCATTTACAACTCCGCTCGGCCTAGCTGCCTTTTCGGCTCAATGGCCCCTCGGCTACATCGCCACTCGGCTCAATCGCCACTCGGCTCAATGCCTCGGCTGAAAATGCCACTTCGGCTCAATCGCCACTTTCGGATACAACGCCACTTTCGGCTCATTGCTTCACTAAAATTTCTAAGCGCCACTATTTCGATAACCTTCGGCTTCATCGCCACTTTCATTTCGATCGCCCTCGGCTAGCGCCACTCGGCTCAATCGTCAACTGAACCAGTGCCACTCAGCTCAATCGCCACTCGGCTACAAACGCCACTTCGGCTCATTCATTCGCTTCGGCTCGTCGCCCGGCTCGACTCGGTCGCCACTTTCGGCTACATCGCCGCTCGGCTCAATCGCCACTCGGCTCAATGCAGCCACTTTCGGCTCTCGCGCCCTTTCGGCTCAATCGCCGTTCGGCTACAGCGCCACACTCGGCTCAATCATGGGCTCATCAGCCGCCAGCTCTGACGCCGCCGGCACAATCGCGCCGACCGATAGCCCCTCGGCTGCATGTACTCAGGACTCTTACCGCTCGACTCGATAGCCGCCATTTGATACGCAAATAGTAACATTTCGGCTACATCGACCTCGGCTCAATCGCCGGTCATTCTAGCGCCCTCATTGATCGCCACTCGGCTCAATGGCCCCTCGGCTACATAAGCCACTCGATCAATCGACCTTTCGACTCCAATCGCCCTGGAAACACCGGTACCCGCAAATCAATCATCCACTCATTTCACACGCTAGCCCACTCAGGCTCAATCGCCACTCATTCTGCGTAGTAAATCATTTCGTCGCCGCTCGGCTCAATCATCACTCGGCAACAAGCGCCACTCGGCTCAATCGCCACTTTCATTTCGCGCCACTCGGCTCAATGTACTGATCAATCATCCACTTTCATTTCTGCGCCACTCGGCACAATCGCCACTCGATCAATGGCCCACCGACACGCTCGCCACTGTTTCGATCGCCACTCGACTCTGGCGCCACTCATTTCGATCGCCACTTTCATTTCACATAAGCCACTCGATCAATCGCCACTCATTTCTAGCGCCACTCGATCAATCGCCCGCACTCATTTCTAGCGCCACTCGAGTCGCGCTTCGGCTACACTTCGCCCTCGGCTCAATCGCCACTCATTTCAGCCCTCATTTCGATCGCCACCAGCTCAATCGCCCTCCGGCTCAATCGCCCTTTCGGCTACCGCGCCCTGCATTTCATCCGCCCCTCGGCTCAGCTCGCCCTTTCGGCTACAATGCCACTCGGCTCAATCGCCCTTTCGGCTCAATCGCCACTCGGCTACGCGCCACTGGCTCAATCGCCACTCGGCTCTGGCGCCCTCATTTCGGTCGCCACTCGGCTCAATCGCCACTCATTTCGCGCCACTCGACTCAATCGCCACTCGACTCGTCGCCACTCGGCTGCACGCCACTCGACTCAATCGCCACTAGGTTCAATCGCCGCACTCGGCTACAAGCGCCACTCGGGCTCAATCGCCACTTTCGGCTCAATGGCCACTCGTCTCTATCGCCTTCGGCTACATCAGCCACTTTCATTTAAATCGCCACTCATTTCTAAGCGCCACTCATTCGTCGCCCTCGGCTCAATCGCCACCGACCAATCGCGCCTAAACCGCGTGCGCCACTCGTGGCGCCACCAATCAATGTACTGTTCGCCGCCCTTTCGACCGTGCCACTCGGCTATAAGCGCCACTCGACTCGATCGCCACTCGACTCGGTCGCCACTCATTGCGCCCTCGACCAATGCCTGGGGCTCAAATCTCACTCGGCTGCGCCACTCGACTCAATCGCCACTTTCGGCTATCGCCGCACCGGCGCCGATGCGATCGTATTTCACAGCATCCGCTCGGCCCTATGTCGCCGCATCGACCGGTAGCTTTCGACATGCCCTCGACCAATTATCACTCAAACCAATTCAGCCTTTCGGCTCAATCGCCGCTGGCTACAATGCCGCCGGCTCAATGTCGCCACTCGGCTGCGCCACTTCGACAGCCCTTTTTCGACACAACATTCACTCGACTCCAGTAACTTCGAATTTACATCGCCACTCCGACTCGATACGCCGCTCCATTTCGCGCCATAAACTCAGTGATCGCCAAATAATCGCCCTCCATTTCAATCGCCACTCGACTACAGCGCCACTCGGCTCAATCGTCACTCGACTCCAATGCCACTGGCTCAATCGCCACTCGGCTGTCTTCCCTTTCGGCTCAATCGCCGCTCGGCTCAATCGCCGCTCATTTCTCCGACGCCGCTCGATAATCGTACTCATTTCTAACCACCTGGGCTCAATCATGCCTTGGGCTTAATGCGCCACTAGACAGCCCCCGCGGCACCGTGGCCACTTTCATTTTCAATGGCCTAAATACCGCTAACCTCATTCGTTGCCACTTTCGACGATCGTACTCATTCTGGCCTCACTCGCTCGATCGCGGCTCATTAGTGTACTCAAATCAATCGCGGTCGGCTAAGCGTAGTCGGTAATCGCCACTCGACTCCGAATGACCCCCTCATTTCCCATCGCCACTCGACTCAATCGGCCTCATTTCGGTCAGCCCTTTCGACTCTGATGCCACTCGGCTCAATGCATCACTTTCGGGCTACATAAGCCACTCGGGCTCAATCGTACTCATTTCTGGCGCCGCTCGTAATCGTACTCGCTCAGCTATTTTGCGATAAATCAACCACTCGGCTCAATCGCCCTTTCGACTCCGTTGCCACTCGATACTTCGTACTCATTTACCGTACTCAATCCGATCGCCTTCGGCTCGCGCCGCCGGCTCGGTAGCGCTGGATTTCGGTCGCGCTCTGGCTACCAGCCCACTCGGCGCAATGCGCCACGTCGGCTCCAATAGCCCCTCGGTACGCCATACTGAAATCATTAGCCACTCATTTCTGGCGCCACTTTCGACTCAATCGCCACTCATTTCGCGCCCTTTCAGCTCGGCAGCCCTCCACGGCTCAATCGCCACTCGACTCTGGCGCCACTCGGCTCAATCGCCACTCATTTCTCGCGCCACTCGACTCAATGGCGAACTCGACTACTATTCGCCACTCGGCTCAATCGCCACTCGGCTACAACGCCCGCACGGCTCAATCGCCCGCTGGCTCGGTAGCCACTCCGCTTTCGATACGCCCTTTCGGCTACGCGCCCACTCGCTCGTCGCCCGCAATAATCGCCCCACTCGGCTCTGATGCACCGCTCGGCTCAATCGCCCTCGGCTCAATCGCCACTCGGCTACGCCGCCCTCGGCTCGGTCGCCGCCGGCTCGATGCAGCCACTTTCGGCTCGTCGCCACTTTCGGCTACAAACGCCCTCGGCTCAATCGCCACTCGGCTCGAATCGCCGCACTCGGCTGCGCCACTCGACGTCAATGCTTTCGGTTCAATCGCCACTCGGCTTAAACGCCACTCGGCTCAATCGCCACTCGACTCGATCGCCACTCGTCTATACGCCGCTCATTTACGCCATCACTCGGCTAAATGCGCCGCACCATTCGCGTACTGTTTGTCGCCGCACCGTTGCGCTAGCCGCCGACCGGTATCACTCGGCTGCGCCACTCGGCTCAGCCATACTCGGCTCAATCGCCGCCACAGCGCCACTCGGCTCAATCGCCCTTTCGACCGATCACCACTCGGCTGCGCCACTCGTCTCAGTCGCCGCTCGGCTACATATCGCCGCTCGGCTACATCGCCGCTCGTGTCGCCACTAAACTCAATCGCCACTCGGCTACAACGCCACTCGGCTCAATGGCAACTCGGCTACATCGCCACTCGGCTCAATCGCTTTTTCGGCTGCAACCTGGCTATATCGCCATGGCTCCAATCGCCACTCCGGCTCAATGCGCCACTTTCGACTCTGAAGCGCCACTCGACTCGATCGCCGCTGAAACCAATCGCCATTTCGGCTACAATGCCACTGATATTCTGCTTTCATTCGCCATGCACTCGGCTCAATCGCCACTCGGCTACAACGCCACTTTCGGCTCAATCGCCACTCGGCTCAATCGCCCTTTCATTTTCACACTGCCACTCATTTCGATCGCCACTTTCGGTTCAATCGCCACTCGACTACGCCACTCGGCTCCAATCGCCTACGTCTCTACTCGCCCTCGTCTCTATCGCCACTCGGCTACATCATACTCATTCAGATCGCCACTCGACTCTCGCCACTCATTCATCAGTACTCATTTCACATCGCCACTCATTCGATCATCCCTCGGCTACAAGCGCCGCCGGCTCCAATATTGCTTTCGATATTCGCCGGCGCCGGCTACGCCGCCACTTTCGGCTACAACGCCACTTTCGGCTCAATCGCCACTCGACTCTGACGCCACTCGGCTCAATCGCCACTCGACTCAATCACCCTTTCGGCTACAAACGCCACTTTCGGCTCAATAGCGGCCTTCGGCTACATCCAGCCACTCGACTCGATCGCCGCCATTCTGGCGCCACTCATTTCATCGCCGCCAGGCTCCAATCGCCCTCCGGCTCAATCGCCACTCGGCTACAACGCCACTCATTCGCTCGCCACTCGGCTCAATCAGCCTCATTTCTAAAGACCACTCGGCTCAATCATCACTCGGCTCAATCGCCACTCGGCTACATCGCCGCTCGGCTCAATCGCCACTTTCGGCTCTGACGCCACTCATTTCAATCGCCACTTTCGGTACCTGCGCGCCAGCTCGGCTCATTAGCCACTCGGCTCAATCGCCGCTCGGCTGCGCCACTCGATAATATTCGCCACTCGGTTCAATCGCCACTCATTTCTAGCGCCCTCGACTCAATCGCCCTCATTCGTATTACTCGTCTCTTTCTCCTTGACTTCGGCCTACATGTGACTCATTCGTCGCCACTTTCGGCTACAAGCGCCGCTCATTCGTCGCCACTCGATCAATCGTAGCCACTCGGCTCAATCGCCACTTCATTTCCCCAGCAGCCACTCGACTCAATCGCCACTCGACTCTGTCGCCCCTCGGCTCAATCGCCACTTTCGGCTACGCGCCACTCGGCTCAAGTCGCCCTTTCGTCTCAATCGCCACTGACTCTGGCGCCACTTCGGCTCAATCGCCACTCGGCTCAATCTCCGCTCGGCTACGCGCCCGCACCGGCTCAATCGCCACTTTCGGCTACATACATACTCGGCTCAATCGCCCGATCGGCTACAACTCCACTCCGGCTATGTACTGGCTCAATGGCCCCTCGGCTACTATCGCCACTCGGCTGTCATACTCGTGGTATGCTCGACCGATCGCCCTCATTTACAATGCCACTCATTTCGATCGCCACTCATTTACGTCGCCACTTTCTGACTCAATCATCACTCGGCTACAAACGCCACCGGCTCAATGCGCCACTTTCGGCTCCAATCGCCACTCGGCTACAAAGCGCCGCCGGCTCAATCGCCCGGGCTCGATCGCCCGCTAGGCTAAGCGCCACCTGGCGCAATCGTAGCTCGACCGATAGCCCTAATTTACGCCAGCCACTTCGGCTCAGTGCCGCTCGGCTCAATCGCCACTCGGCTCAATCGCCACTTTCGGCTACGCGCCACTCATTGCATCGCCTTCGGCTCCGATTTATTTCTATCATCTTCGGCTCAATCGCCACTCGACTCGGTCATACGCTCGGCTACAAACGCCACTCGGCTCAATGGCAACTTCGACTGTCGCCACTCGTCAATCGCCGCTTTCATTTCTAAGCGCCACTTTCGACTATATCGCCGCTTCGGGCTCGATCACCACTCGCTCAATCGCCACTCGGCTACAACGCCGCTCGGCTCAGAAAGTCGCCCTCATTTCGTCGCCACTCGGCTACAATGCCACTCGGCTCGATCGCCACTTTCGGCTACATCCCCTTCATTTCCTCGCCACTCGGCTCAATCATGCTCGGCTCGATCGCCACTCGGCTCAATCGCTTCGGCTACGCGCCACTTTCGGCTCAATCGCCACTTTCGGCTCAATCGCCACTATTTCTGCGCCACTCGGCTCAATCAGCCACTTTCGGGTTCAATCATTGCTCATTCTGACTCATTTCATTTCGTCGTAAACAAACTAAATGGCCACTCGTCTCTGTCTTCACTTTCAGCTGCATCGCCACTCGGCTCCAATCGCCGCCGGCTCAATCGCCATGGCTGCGCGCCACTGGCTCAATCGCCGCCGGCTCAATCGCCACTTTCGGCTTCTGCGCCACTCGACCAATGTCGCCCTTTCGGTTCGATCGCCACTTTCATTTCTAGCGCCACTCGGCTCAATCGTAAAGCTCGGCTCAATTGCCACTCGTCTCGCCACTCGGCTCACAGCCATACTCGGCTTCATCGCCCTTTCGGCTACAAGCGCCCTTTCATTCATCGCCACTCATTTGTCAGCCCTTTCGGCTCAATAGCCCCTCGGCTACATCGCCCTCGACTCAAATCGCCACTCGGCTCGTCGCCACTCGGCTCCATTAACGCACTCGACTCTGGCGCCAATCGGCTCCAATCGCGCCACTTTCGGCTACATCGCCACTCGGCTCAATCGCCACTTTCGGCTGCGCCGCTCGGCTCAATCGCCATCGGCTTCGCGCCCTCGGCTCAATAGCCACTCGGCTCAATCGCCCGGTCGGCCTACAACTCCACTCGGCCTAATGTCGCCCGCATCATTCGATGGCCCCTCGACTCGTCGCCCTTTCGGCTCAATGCGCCACTATTTACAATGCCACTCGGCTCAATCGCCACTCGGCTACATCGCCACTCGGCTCAATCGCCACTCTGCTACAACGCCACTCGACTCAATCGCCACTCGGCTCAATCGCCACTCGACTCTGCGCCGCCGGCTCCATTCATGCCGCGACTCAGTCGCCACTAGGCTACAACGCCACTCGGCACAATCGCCACTCGGCTCAATAGCCCCTCGGCTACATCGCCACTCGGCTCAATGGCCACTCGGCTCAATCGCCACTCGGCTCAATCGCCCTTTCATTTCTCGCGCCCTCATTGTCATGACTTCGACTCAGTGCCCCTCGGCTACATCGCGCTCGGCTCAATCGCCGGCGCTCGACTCGATGTAGCTTCGGCTACATGTCGCCACTCGACTCGATCGCCACTCATTTCTGGCAGCCACTAAATCAATCGCCACTTTCGGCTCAATCGCCACTCGGCTGCGCCACTTTCGGCTCAATCGCCACTCGGTTCAATCGCCACTTTCACGGCTGCGCCACTCATTTCATCTTGCTCGGCTAAATCGCCACTCGGCTCAATCGCCACTCGGCTACAAACGCCACTCGGCTCAATCGCCACTCGGCTCAATCGCCACTCGGCTACAAACGCCACTCGACTCAATCGCCACTCGGCTCAAATACCTTCCTTTCGACTACAAACGCCCTCGACTCAATCGCCACTCGGCTGCGCCACTCATTTCCCGATCGTAGCGGGCTCCCGATCGCCACTAGGCTACAAACGCCACTCGGCACAATCGCCGCTCGGCTCAATAGCCCCTCGGCTATCGCCACTCGGCTCCAATTGCCCTTTCGGCTCAATCGCCCTCGGCTCAATCGCCACTTCGGCTACGCCACTGGCTCGATCGCCACTCGACTCCGTCCTTCACTCGGCTCGCGCGTCATTGATCGCAACTTCGGCTCAATTGTGCTCCGACTATCGCCACTCGGCTCAATCGCCACTCGACTCAATCGCCACTTCATTTCTGTACTTTCGGCTCAATGGCAACTCGGCTGTGCTTCACTAAAACCAGTCTTCACATAAAACTGGCGCGCTCGACTCGATCGTCCTTGGCTCAATACAGCCACTCATTCGTCATACTCATTTCTAAGCAGCCACTCGGCTCAATCGTCCACTCGACTCCAATGCGCCCGCACCGACCAATGCAGCCGCTCGGCTACGCCAGCCGTCGGCTCAAATCAGCCACTGATCAGTCGCCGCTGGCTGCGCGCCACTCATTTCGATCGCCACTCGGCTCTGGCGCCCTTTCGACTCGGTCATGCTTGGGCTCAATCGCCACTAGGCTACAGCGCCACTCGGCTCAATCGCCACTCGGCTCAATTGCCCCTCGGCTACATCGCCACTAGGCTCAATTGCCACTCGGCTCAATCGCCACTCATTTCTCGGCATCACTCGACTCGATCGCCACTCGGCTACATCGCCACTCATTTCGTCGCCCAGTCATTTCTCGCGCGCTCGTGATCGCCACTTTCGGCTCAATGGCCCCTCGGCTACATAAGCCCTTTCGGCTCAATCGGCCTCGGCTCAATCGCCACTTTCGGATACAATGCCACTTTCGGCTCCAATCGCCACTTCGGCTACATCGCCCTTTCGGCTCGATCGCCGCTCGGTTCTAAAGCGCCACTCGGCTCAGTCGCCACTCGGCTCAATCGCCCTTTCGGCAACAAACGCCACTCGATCAATCGCCACTCATTTCATACTCGATCAATCATGCCCAGAATCCAATCGTACTCATTTCTAGCGCCACTCGGCCTGATCGCCACTCATTTCGGTAAGCCCCTCGACTCTGTCAGCCACTCGACTCAATCGTACTCATTTCTAGCGCCACTCGATCAATCATCCACTTTCATTTCGCGCCACTCGGCTCAATCGCCCACTTTGGGGCTCAATCGCCACTGGAAGGCTACACGCCGCTCGGCTGTCGCCCGCACCATTTCAGTAGCCTCGGCTACATCGCCGCTCGACCGATTGCCACTCGGCTCAATCAGCCACTCGGCTCGCGCCACTCGGCTCAATCGCCACTCGGCTACGCGCCAGCCCTCGGCTCAATCGCCCGGTCGGCTACAGCCCCACTCATTGTCGCCACTCGGCTCAATTGCCCCTCGACTACATCGCCACTCGGCTCAATCGCCACTCGACTCAGTCGCCCTCATTCTACTGGCGCCACTTCGACTCAATGGCAACTCGACTGTCGCCGCTCGGCTCAATCGCCACTTTCGGCTACAAACGCCCTCGGCTCATCGTCCGCGGCTCAATCGCCCTCCGCTCAATCGCCCGCTTTCGGCTACAAGCGCCACTCGGCTCAATCGTCGCACCGACAGTCGCCGCCGACCGATCGCCACTCGGCTACATCGCCACTCGGCTCAATCGCCACTCGGCTCAATCGCCACTCGGCTACAACGCCACTCGGCTCAATCGCCACTCGGCTACAACGCCACTCGGCTCAATCGCCCGCCCCGGGCTCAATCGCCCACTAGGCTACAAGCGCCACTCGGCTGTCGCCACTGTTTCGATAGCCCCTCGGCTACATCGTACTTCGGCTCGGTGCCACTTCGGCTCAATGCGCCACTTTCTGGCTACAAACGCCGCTAAAACCGGTAGCCACTTCGGCTACGCTCGCCACTCATTTCGATCGCGGTCATTTCTACAAGCGCCACTTTCATTGTCGCCACTTTCGGCTCAATGGCCCCTCGGCTACGCCATACTCGCGACTCATTCGGCGCATTTCGATCGCCACTCGGATCCTGATGCCACTCGGCTCAATGCGCCACTTTCGGCTACATCGCCACTCGACTCCAATGCCACTCGGCTACAAACGCCACTTTCGACTCCAATCGCCCTCGGCTCAATCATGCTCGGCAACAACGCCACTCGACTCAATGCGCCACTCGTTCCCTGGCGCCACTCGACTCGATCGCCAGCGTTCGATCGCCGCTCGACTCTGGCGCCGCACCTCGACGCGATCGCCACTTTCGGCTCCAATGGCCCTCCCGGCTACATCGCCACTCGGCTCAATCAGCCACTCGGCTCTGCGCCACTCACATCAATCGCCACTCGGCTACATCGCCACTCATTTCTAAGCGGCCGAACAGTCATTATACGTTCTGTTCCACTCGACTCGATCATCTTTCATTCGACATCCGATCGTTGCCTTCATTTACATCGCCACTCGACTCAATCATCCACTCATTTCTAGCGCCCTTTCGGCTCAATCGCCACTCGTCCGATCATCACTTTCGGCTACGCGCCACTTTCGGCTCAATCGCGCTCGGCTCAAATCGCCCTCGACTCTGCGCCCTCGGCTCAATCGCCCTTTCGGTTGATCGCCACTCGTTCTCGCGCCCTCGGCTCGTGCTTCCTCGGCTCAATGGCCTCGTCTCTGCTCGCCTTCGGCTTCTACATCAGCCCTTTCGGCTTCATCGCCACTCGGCTACGCGCCCGCTATTTCATCGCCCTTCGGCTCGATCGCCACTTTCGGCTCCATCGCCCTCGGCTCCATCAGCGCACTCGGCTCGCGCCACTCGACTCAATCGCCACTTTCGGCTACATAAGCCACTCGGCTCAATGCGCCACCATTTCTACGTGTACTGGCTCAATCGCCCTTTCGAGCCAATTAGCCACTTTCGGCTACAACGCCACTTTCATTTCAATCGCCGCTCATTTCCGATCCACTTTCGGCTACAACGCCACTCGATCAGTAGCCACTTTCATTTACATCGCCACTCGACTCGGTAGCGGTCATTACAACTCCACTTTCGACTGTCGTACTCGACTCAATGGCCCCTCATTTCTATCGCCCTCGATCAATCGCCACTCGACTCGATCGCCGCTCGGCTCCGATCGCCCTTTCGACTCTGATGCCACTCGACCGATCATGCTCGACTCTGGCGCCACTGGCTCGTCGTACTCATTCTGGCGCCACTCGACAATGGCAACTCGGCTACATAAGCCACTTTCGGCTCAATGCGCCACTGTTCTGGCAGCCACTCGGCTCAATCGTCCACTTGGCTCGATCGCCATCCGGCTCAATCGCCACTTTCGACTCTGACGCCACTGCGACAGTGATCTTTCGATAAATGCCGCCGAACTCAATGCCGCTCGGCTCACATGCCACGCTCGACCAATGCATTGCTGCGCTCAGCAGTAGCCGCTCGACTCTGGCGCCCTCGGCTCAGTATTGCTCAAAACACCAGCCTGGCTCACGTCGTACGCCCCAGACTCGATAATAACTAGGCTACAGCGCCACTCGGCACAATGCTTTTTCGGCTCAATAGCCCCTCGGCTACACTGGCACTTTCGGCTCGGTACCCCTCGGCTCAATGCGCCACTCATTCTAGCGCCACTGCGGCTCAATCGCCACTGGTACACATCGCCCGCTCGGCTCGATCGCCCGGTCGGCTACAAACGCCGCTCATTGTCGCCACTCGGCTCAATGGCACCATTTCCACCATGCGCCGCTGGCTCAATCATTTTCGGCTCAATCGCCACTCGGCTACAACGCCACTCGGCTCAATCGCCCCTCGGCTACATCGCCACTCGGCTCAATCGCCACTCGGCTACATCGCCACTCGGCTCAATCGCCACTCGGCTCAATCGCCACTCATTCGATCGCCACTCATTCGTCGCCACTTTCGGCTCAATCGCCACTCGGCTCAATGCGCCACTCGACTCCATCGCCACTCATTCTAAGCGCCACTCGACTCAATCGCCACTTTCGACTCTGGCGCCCTTTCGACCGGTCGCCGCCGGGCGCCGATGGCCGCTCGGTTCTGACGCCACGCCGGCACAATCGCCGCTCGGCTACAATAGCCCCTCGGCTACATCGCCACTCGGCTCAATCGCCCGTTTCGGCTACAAGCGCCACTCGGCTCCAATCGCCACTTTCGGCTCAATGGCAACTTCGACTACATCGCCGCTCGGCTCAATCGCCCTCCAATTTCGGCGCCCTTTCGGCTATATAAGCGCGCGAAACCGATCGCCACTCCGGCTCAATGCGCTTGCTCGGCTACAAGCGCCACTCGGCTCAATCGCCACTTTCGGCTCAATAAGCCACTTTCGGCTGCAATGCCACTCATTTCGATCGCCGCTCGGCTACGCCGCCACTCGACCGATCGCCACTCGGCTACAAGCGCCACTCATTTCGATCGCCCTCGGCTCAATCGCCACTTTCGGCTACGCGCCGCTCGGCTCAATGCCACTCGGCTCAATAGCCACTTTCAGCTACTGCTATGTCGGCTCAATCGCCACTCGGTTCAATCGCCACTTTCGGCTACAAACGCCACTCGGCTCAATCGCCACTGTTTCCGATGGCCACTCGTCTCTATCGCCTTCGGCTACGTAGCCGCTCGGCTTCATCGCCACTCGGCTACATACTCTATTCATCGCCCTCGGCTCAATCGCCCTTTCGGCTCTCAATCGCCCTTTCATTTACGCCACTCGGCTCAATCGCCACTCATTCGCCATGCTCAGGCTCAATCGCCCTTTCGGCTCCCTGCCAGCTCGTGATTCGCCACTTTCATTTCAATCGCCCGGCGGCTCGCGCCACTCGGCTCCAATCGCCACTCGGCTCAATCTCACTCGGCTGCGCCACTCGGCTCAATGTCGCCACTTTCGACTACATCGCCACTCGGCTCGATCGCCAGTCATTTCTGACTCGCTCGACTGTCATGCGCCGACTCTGATGGCCCCTCAGTTCTATCGCCACTCGGCTCAATCGCCACTTTCGATATCAATGCGCCACTCTGGGCTCAATCGCCTCTGTTTCTGAGCTGCCCTCGGCTCAAGTAAGCCACTCGACTACATCCGCCACTCTGAACTCAGTAAGCCGCTCGACTCTGGCTGCGACTCGATCGCCACTCGTCTCAATGCACTCGACTCTGGCCGTCTTTCCGATCAATCGCCGCTTGGGCTCAATATTACTAAGGCTACAAGCATCACTCGGCTGAATCAGCCCTTTCAGGCTCAATGACCCTCATTTACATCGCCACTCGGCTCAATTGCCACTCGGCTCAAATCATCCACTCACGGCTCCAATCGCACTCATTTCTAGCATCCCTCATTGTTATATTTAATTTCAGTTGCCCCTCATTACATCGCTCACTCGATCATTAGCCCACTCAATCAATCATCACTCGGCTGGCAGCCACTTTCGACTCAATGGCAGCTATTTCATATACTCGATCAATGATAAGCCACTCATTTCTGCGCCACTCGATTTATGTCGTAGCGGGCTCGATCGCCACTCAGGCTCGATGTTGAACCATTTCTAAAGCGCCACTCGACGATGTGGCATACGACTCGATCGCCGCTCGGCTACAATACCGCTCGGCTCAATCGCCACTACCGGCTCGCGCCACGCTCGGCTCAGCGCTTCGGCTACGCCGCCGCTTTCGGCTCAATGTCGCCACTGCGGCTACCGCCACTCGGCTATATCGCCCGCGAAATAGCCGCGCCACTCAACCGATATTCGCCGCGGCTCTGGCGCCACGCAAACGTCGCCGCTCGACTCATTCGCCGCGCTGACTCTGAGGCCGCGGCTCCAATGTACTGGCACCCGTAGCCACTCGGCTCCAGTAGCGCTCGGCTCTAGCGCCACTTCGGCTCAATAGCCACTGGCCTTCTCGCGCCACTACGCGCCGGTAACCGCCGGCTGTTCGCCCGCGGCTGCGCCACTCGGCTCGGTCGCCGCCGGTTCAATCGTACCGGCTCGCGCCACTCATTTAAATCGCCACTCGGCTACAACGCCGCTCGGCTCAATCGCCACTCGGCTACAAGCGCCACTCGGCTCAATCGCCACTCGACTCAATGCGCCGCTCATTTACAAACGCCCTTTCGGCTCAATCGCCACTTTCGGCTCGGTCGCCACTGCGGCTACAAACGCCACTGCTCGATCGCCACTTTCGGCTACAAACGCCACTCGGCTCAATCGCCAGCTGGGCTCAATCGCCACTAGGCTGCCACTCGGCTGTCGCCACTCGGCTCAATAGCCCCTCGACTCCGCCATGCTCGGCTCGAATTGCCGCGCCGGCTCGGTCGCCACTCGGCTCGATCGCCGCTCATTTCTGCGCCGCCGGTACCGGTCGCCCGCCGACCGATCGCCACTCGGCTACAAAGCGCCACTCATTTAATCGCCTTCGGCTCAATTGCCCCTCGGCTACGCCAGCCACTCGGCTCAATCGCCACTCGGCTCAATCGCCACTCATTCGCATCTCATTTCCGATCGCGACTTCGGTACCGTCGCCGCTCATTTCAATCGCCGGCTCCATTCCCTAAGCGCCACTCGACTCGATCGTCCACTTGGCTCAATCGCCCTCGCTCAATCGCCACTCATTTCTCGCCACTCGGCTCAATCGTCCGCTCGGCTCAATGCAGCCACTCGGCTCAATCGCCGCCGGCTACATCGCCACTCGATATCCTTTCGGCAGTAGCCGCTCGGCTCTGGCGCCACTCGGCTCAATCGCCACTCGGCTACGCGCCCTTTCGGCTCAATCGCCACTAGGCTCCAATCGCCACTAGGCTACAAACGCCACCGGCTGTCATCACTACGGCTCAATAGCCCCTCGGCTACATCGCCACTTTCGACTCAATTGCCGCTCGACTCGTCCTTCGCTCGAATTTCTGGCGCCCTCGTGATAAGCCACTCGGCTACATCGCCACTCGTCAGTCGCCCGGTCATTCTGGCGTACTCATTGTCATCCACTCGGCTCAATGGCCCCTCGGCTACATCGCCACTCGGCTCAATCGGCACTCGGCTCAATCGCCACTCGGATCACAATGCCGCCGGCTCCAATGCGCCACTTTCGGTTACATAAGCCACTCGGCTCAATCGCCACTTTCGGCTACAAGCGCCCGCCGTCGTCGCCACTGATCAATGCCCTTTCGTAACTCGCGCCACTCGGCTCAATCGCCACTCATTTCGCGTAATTTTTCATTCGATCGTATGGGCTCGATCGCCGCTCGGCTCTGTGCCTCGGCCGCGATCGCCACTCGGCTCAATGGCCCCTCAATTACATCGCCCTCGACTCAATCAGCCACTCATTTCTAGGCGCCACTTTCGGCTCAATCGCCACTTTCGGCTACGCCAGCCACTTTCGGCTACAAACGCCACTCGGCTCGATCAGCCACTCGGTACCTAGCGCCTTTCAACAATCGCCACTTTCATTTCTAGCGTATCAGCTCCATTAATAACTCGGCTACATCGCCACTCGGCTCAATCGCCACTCATTTCCCTGCGCCGGAAACTCCAACGCCGCCACTTGGCTCAATCGCCCTCCGCTCGATCGCCACTTTCATTTCTAAGCGCCACTCGATTAAATCGGCTACTCATTTCGGTCATCACTCATTTACAATGCCACTTTCGGCTCAATCATACTCGGCTCAATCTCGCCCTCATTTACATCATACTGATGATAAGCCACTCATTTCCGCCACTCGGCTCAGCGCCCGCTCGTCATTGCCACTCATTCTAGCGCCCGCAAATAAAATCGCCTGGGCTCAATCGCGCTCGGCTGCTGCCCTCGGGCTCAATCGCCACTGGTTCGTCGCCACTTTCGGCTACAACGCCCTCGGCTCAATCGCCACTCGGCTCAATGGCCACTCGTCTCTCGCCTTCGGCTACATCGCCCTTTCATTCATCGCCACTGTTACAACGCCACTTCATTCGTCGCCACTCGGCTCAATCGCCACTCGGCTCCAATCGCCACTCGGCTCCATCGCCACTCGGCTACAA